>ML251641.1:0-21994 GCA_005239495.1 Nicotiana undulata | reverse complement strand
GAAGGTTAGATAAAATGTACGTTGGTGCTCGGCAAGTATGGCCCGAGTGCTAGTCATGATCCTTCAGTTTGGGTCGTGACAACAAACCTTGTGAGTGACCTCGATTCAGGCTAGGGGTACTGCAAACTTACTCAAACAGCCGAGGGGTGGACGGAAAACGGCAAGAAACCCATAGGAGGTGAGTGAACCGCTCCAGGTTCATCCGAAGAACCTAGGATGTCACTGAGGGGTTGAGAGGCGGGTAGATGACCAGGAGACAGTAGAGAGCCATATATTCCGGTGAGGAAACAAGTCAGAGAAGATGAACATGCCCCATCGGAGGGGAAAATCCAAGGAGGCTTCTAGAGATTAGCAGAAAGATAGAGAGAGATGAAGAGACGAAGAGAGAGAGTGAGGAGTCTAAAAAATGAGACGGGGAAGGGGGGTTAGGTTAGAGATATTTTAGAAAACTAGAATCTGGGCCGTTGATCTAATTTTTTCAACGACTCATATTAATTCGGGGGTTGGGCCGGGTAGAGTTACAAGGTTAGGCTGGGTTAATTAATCTGATGGGTTGGGGTTGGATTTAGGCTAGATTTTAAATAAAAAGTGGCCAGTTATTAAATACCCCAAAAAATAGATAAATAATTAATAAAACACCCAATAATTATATATAAAAAATAAAATTGAGTTTAAATAAATGAAATTAAGGTAATTAAATAATATTATGTAAACATGACTAGTTATCGAATTAAAATAACATAAAGTGTACAATTGGGTTATTATTGCAAAATTATTGTAATTATAGCTAGATAATGCCCAATTGGATAATTTATGAAATAATTAAAATTCCAATGGATAAAAATAATTAAAAATGATATACCGAGCTGGGGAACATTTTGAAATTATTTATAACATAATTTATGAATGATGATTGAATATGAAGTATTAAATAGGCATGAAAAATAATTTTGATAAAGATATGGAAAAATACCAATTATTATAAAGAGTGATTTTGAAAGTGTATATGCAAGTTTGAAAATAATTTGAGAAAACATTGGGTATTAACAACTGCCCCTCTTTACCCGGAAAGGATGAAAGAGTTGTCGGGTAAAGATATGATGGCCAATTTTGACCGAGTGGAAATTGGATGAGAGATTTAGGCCGCACCCTGGTTTCTGAGTTGCCTACATATCCCTGGTTTTACAGGAATCAGGTCGTATGTAGTTAAGGAATCACTGGTGAAGTATACTGGTGACGCTTGACAAGAATGGACGCAAGGTGCGAGGTAGGGCAAAATAGGAAGGTCTATGGGGTCGTTTTAGAGAACTGGAGCGGTCCGCTCCTGCCTAGCTGGCTGTCCTGGCCGGATTACCTGCAAACAAATGACAAGCGTATATTGTGCATAATTTAAACATGATGCAAGTTCCCGTTGGACTATGAATGTTGTCTTTAGACGGTTGAGGATGACGTCCTTAGACCATGATGTCCTGGGCCATGAATCGCTTGATGCGGGATTCGCAGGCTATGAAATGATGTTCTCGGGCCATGAGGATGATGCCTCCAAACCATGATGCCTTTGAATAATGATATGCAAGTTGAATAAAGAGATCCTCGGGCCATGGAATGATGTTCTCGGGCCATGAAGATGGTGCCTCTGAACGATGACGCCCTTGGACAAGTTGGCGATATTTCAGCCCATGAAAAGTGCAGTAGCATGATGCTAACAAGACAGAGCTTAGTCTTGCAAAATTTAGAAACGGCAGAGCTTAGCCCGAAAGGAAGCAAAAGTAAGTAACGACATAAAAAGTGGTTGCTTTGAAAAGTAAATGGGAGGTAGCATGGAACCTCGGAAGGCAGAACAGTAGCCTTATGCAATGCAGGGGATAAAATGAAAAGGGAGGTAGCGTGGAATCTCGGGAGGCAGAACAGTAGCCTTATGCAATGCAGGGGATAAAATTCAAAGGGAGGTAGCGTGGAACCTCGGAAGGCAGAACAGTAGCCTTATGCAATGCAGGAGATAAAATGCAGAGAGGGAGGTAGCGTGGAACCTCAGAAGGCAGAACAGTAGCCTTATGCAATGCAGGAAATGAAAATGCAGAGGGAGGTAGCGTAGAACCTTGGAAGGCATAATAGTATCCTTATGCAATGCAGAAAAATGAAAATGCAGAGGGAGGTAGCGTAGAACCTCGGAAGGCAGAATAGTAGCCTTATGCAATGCAGAAAAATAAAATGCAGAGGGAGGTAGCGTAGAACCTCGGAAGGCAGAATAGTAGCCTTATGCAATGCAGAAAAATAAAATGCAGAGGGAGGTAGCGTAGAACCTCGGAAGGCAGAATAGTAGCCTTATGCAATGCAGAAAAATAAAATGCAGAGGGAGGTAGCGTAGAACCTCGGAAGGCAGAATAGTAGCCTTATGCAGGGAGTAAACTGGCAGTAAGAGTTCTTAGCCGGTGATGAACTGCGGCGATACGATTGTTGCGAATGAAGCGTTGTTTTGCGATGATAATAAGCATCGGCATGTGCGATGCGTTTGAGAGCGTGTCTTTGAGAGATATACGTCCTGCGGGGAATAATAATATGTTTAGGGCTTTCGCCGTCTTTGTGCCTGTATCCAAAGAAAAATCGTAAGTTCTGTAAAGGGAAGGTTAGTTCGTATCCCCGCTAACATGGCTTGACCCGTTTGCTTCATCATGATATATCATTGGGGTAGTGTTTGCTAAACAAGCTGTTCCAAAAATAGATATGCATGATTTTGAAAAGATATAATATAAGCATATAATTTAAAATATTTTTAGGTGAACCGACGACTGTGACACTGTTCGAGACATTGCAACTTTTCCTGCCACGGAATTTTGAGGGTCCTCCTCAAAATTCTGCCCCCGTTTGATAGGTGAATACTTCTGGCGGTTGCTTGTGCGGCAATTGGTTGAACTTGCTTCAGAATTTTGAGGATGGGAGGAATGAGATTTTTATTAAATTATGACCAAACCCATGGGGCTGCCTACGTATCCCCTCTTAAATGGGAATCAGGTCAGGCGTAGTTCAATTTACAACATTGAGAAAAGCATAACGAGTTACACATAGTAGCGCTTGACTGCATCTGAGTTGATTGGTTTTGGCCAAATTTCTCCATCCATTTTTGCGAGTATAAGTGCTCCTCTTGTCAGCACTCTCTGAATCATATACGGACCCTTCCAGTTGGGAGAAAATTTCCCTTTGGCTCCATCCTGATGTGGAAAGATTTTCTTTAGCACCAGCTGCCCTGGTGTGAATCGTCTCGGCTTGACTTTTTTGTTGAAGGCTCTGGTCATCCTATTCTAATATAATTAACCATGACAGACTGCGTTCAATCTCTTTCCGTCTATGAGGGCTAGTTGTTCATAACGACTCCTTACCCATTCTGCGTTATTATATGATCATCAGAGATGGAATCTCAACTTTGGCAGGAATAACAGCCTCTGTACCGTAAACCAACATATAAGGAGTTGCCCCGGTTGATGTGCGGACTGTGGTGCGATACCCCAACAAAGAAAATGATAATTTCTCATGCCATTGCTTATGCTTTTCTATCATTTTTCTCAGTATTTTCTTGATGTTTTTGTTGGCAGCCTCAACGGCTCCATTCATTTAGGGTCTGTATGCTGTGGAGTTCTTGTGTTTGATTTTGAATGTTTCACACATGGATTTCATTAAGTCACTGTTGAGATCAGATCCATTATCGGTGATGACTGATTCTGGAACTCCGAACCGACAAACAATGCGGTCGCGGACGAAATCGGCCACGACTTTCTTAGTAACGGCTTTGTAAGATGCTGATTTGACCCATTTGATGAAATAATAAATGGCAACCAGAATAAACCTGTGTCCGTTAGAGGCGGCAAGCTCGATTGGTCCAATAATGTCCATGCCCCAGGCGGCGAATGGACACGGTGAACTTGTTGCATTAAGCTCACTCGGAGGTACCTTTATCATATCCCCATGTATCTGACATCGGTGGCACTTTTGGACATACCGGATGAAGTCCGTCTCCATGATCATCCAGAAATAACCGGATGACCATGGTCATCCATGGACATATCTTCTTTGACAAAACAAAACCGTTCATATGTGGGCTGCATGTCCCAACGTGATTTCCTCCTTCGGCTTCTTCTGCCTGTTTGCAGTCCTCGATCCTCTTGATGAACTTTCCTCCAGCTCGACTATACCTCGCTCCAAGTACCCTAGCCTCTTGTTGGAGCTGATAGCCTTCCATTCCTCAATAAGCTTTTTTGCTGGACTCGTGTATATGGTGATGATTATTCTCACATTCATGGAGCCTCTTGCATAGATTGTTGAATTTAACTTGTGCTTTGGCCTTCTCATCTATGAACCGGTGACCCCGAGCGAATCCTGGCTCGAATCTACCCCCCGTATCTTCATCTAACCAGCTTAGATAGAAAGGAGTACAACCGGCATGATACCTGTCTGGCTCGATGGTGTCTTTCTCAAGTACAATCTTGCAGTGCCACAAATGCTGGGCTTGGCACTTGTGAGGGCTGTCGTCATCCTGGAAGTCTGCTCGAAGATGTCTCATCTTTTCAACCCTAGGTATAACCTGCCTCCTCCCTGCTTGCCTCATAACTCGGAGAGATACGTAAGGGTACGTTCCCCTCAGACCAATCAATATAAAAAATGAAGCGTCTCGTGATCGGATGATAAATTCGTCCGTTGGGAACCATTCAAACATCCACTGAACCTGGTCCTTGGTAAAATTCCCCAGTAACTCAACCCATCCCTCAGCATTTTCCGGCTGAGCGAACATGTCTGGAATATAGTTCATTCGTTTTGGGTGGTGGAAAGCGATATGGTCATCCCAGATTCTTCGATGGATGTTTTGTCGGTAGTAACCCCTTTGCAGATGTTCAGTGAGCCAAAGTTGAAGTAATAAGTTGCAACCTTCGAAATGCTTTGCTCCCGGTTGATACATTTCTAAGTCTCGGTATATGTCTGCAATGATCATAGGCACAATGCTAAAGTCCTGCCCGTTGATCCCTTCCATTAGAGTCTTAGTGACCATGGCCAACCTAGTGTGAATCCTCTCCTTCTTTGTCGGGAACACCATTAAACCCAGAAAACAGACCATGAAAGCAAACATTCGGCGATGGATGTGCCCTAGAGAAGTGAGGGCGAACTCGTCCTGATAGGTGCGATATGATTTGCTATGACCGAACCTTTCGTACAAGTAATCAAAATGGATGTACGAATCCTGTAAACATTCCAAGTTCGGATTTTTCTTCTGACCCAACATTTTGAGTAAACCCCGGCCTGTGCGATTCTCAGGCATTAGCAACCCTGGAGATTCCCAAGCCAAACCGACCAAAACTCTTATTTCTTCCAGCAGCGGTGTCATTTCATTATTTCCGAAGGTGAATACCGACCGATCGCAATCCCAGAATAAGGTAGAAGCCTCTATCATCATTTTGTTAGGCTGAATATCCAAAAGAGAGGGCAGGTTGCCCAAATGTTTCGTGACGAGTGTTTTGTCGCTGAAGTGGAGATCTTCCCACCAGTTTAACAATTTGGGGTGGATATTGGCGACCATACCGAATCTGGGGGTTTCGTTCCTCATTTCTGCAAAACAAAGAGCGTTAGGCCCTTACCCCTACCGGACTCGACTATTTAACATCAATAATTAGTAAAGAGCATTTAGTTCCCCAAATAAATGCACAGAACATGAAGGCGTCCATTTGGGTTCCAGGGAAAACCCAATGCACTTTGGACAAGGATATCTTAAAGGCTATTGTGCGGACAACACATTAGCCTGGCTAGGTTTGACCATGATGCATGCAACATTATAATAGAGTAAGGTTTCTATGGGGTTTTAGACCGGTACCCTCTAGCGGACAACTAAAGGGGGAAGGCACAGAACTGTCGACCGCACTGCTGATCGACTAGTTTTACCGCAAATACGCCTTTCTGAATTTTAGGGGGTAGTAATATTGGAATAGCACAACCACTCATTGTAAGCGTTGATATAGGATTTTTGTTTGGCACGAGCGGAATATGAATGCGGAGCAATATATGCAATAAATAGTACTTAAACAAATAGGCATGTATTTTCACATTGAGGAAAGCGGTAAAGAAAGAAAATACAACAGTTACAATGGAAAGCGGTTACAAAGAAAACATGAAGATATGTCAGTTTCCTTAGGCAAAATAAATACTTTGCGAAATTAAACAGTTAATAGCATATAGCGGGGAATGGGAAAAGGTCAAGCATTTAACAAAATTAAAGGTCCGAATTCACAAAGCAACTTGTAATGGTAAAAGCCTAGGGAATATCCCCAGCAGAGTCGCCATGCTATCACGCCCTCCTTTTTCCTCGCATGGGTTAGGCACACGGAGATCGGGTTTCATGACATTCTGGACAACTCCTTAAAGGAAAAGGTTTAAGGAAGAGTCGCCACCTAACGATTTTATGGTGCGTTAGGGCACCTGGAATAATTAACTCATAAACTAGTTTGCGTTACCAGAGATTGGGTAAGGGCTTGAAATTATCCCGAGGGGAAGGTATTAGGAACCCCTCGAGATCCACAACTGTGGGTCCAAGCCAAGTAGTTTTCTGAATTTGGAGAGTAAACAGATAGCAAACAAGGTGCATGTAAGAGGGGATTTCAAGTAAATACTGAAATTACTAAAAGAAACAAAGTAAAATCATTTGAATGAAAATGTCCTAGGTTTTAAAGTAATATGAATCACATCAATGCAATACTCGGTATGTCACTCCTCGAAGAGGGGCTACACGTGGTATTAGCGCACCGGTCATCATATCCATATTCTACCCTTCCCACCCCGCTAAGGTATTTAAAACGCGTGCGTTGGTCACGAAGATTATTGCGTGCTATTACCCGTCCCATCCTATCAGTCCTGGAGGGTATTTAGGACTACTATTCCTACCAGGCGAGTACTAGGCTGAACCCTTAGGTTGTAAAGGATAAACTCTAAGCGACAAGTAAAGTAACAATTAGGACTTGCACATATGGGATACACATAAAAAAACATATAGCTCATAGGTCCTCCACAAATAATGCACGTTAATAGCACGTCTCAAACACAAAGAAGTCTCAGATTTCAGAACCTAGAGTAGGGATTTCAGATGTGAAAAACAACAGTAGTAAACAACAAGTTTTGATGAGTTTTAGAAAAGGAAAGGGGTAAATGACTTTAAATCCCAGTAGTTTGTAGGCAAAACAGGAATTCTAAGTATAGAGACAATAGATAATAGAGGATTTTAGTGAGTTCCAGAAAAAGAGTGCATGATTGATTTTTAAACCATTTGTAATGACAAGGAGTGTATAAAAGACGGTTAATCCGATTTTATCAAATATTGATCCTAAGGCTTGCCTAGGCGTCTAAATATATGTTGATTACTATTTTAAGACATAGGTGGAATATAGATCCCTAGACTTTTATTTTAATAGACATACGATGAGAAAATGTAGATCCTATAGGCATGGTATCTAAGAATGCAAGCAGGATGTCGAGAATGAAACCAGTTTGGGTTTAAATTCAGAAAAATGTTTTCAATCATTGAAGTCTATTTTTAAACGAGGTTACTTATTCCACAGATGTACATGGGTATGGTTTCATTAAATTATCGAACCTAGTGCATGATTTCTATGAGTTCTTTGCAGTACAGTTTAACACAAGAGTCTGAATACATGTTGAAAACAAACAAATATTCCTAAAGTCACATGATGTCTAATGCAATTTTTGATGGGTACTTGTTATTATGAACCTATGCAGAATTTCTATATGTGAGGCATGAATATGAAAGAGATGATATTATTAACAACCATTTCATCTAGTTATTTAACTACGAATATGATCACTATGTGAGAAGTAATTATAGCAGCCTTTACGTGTATTTTAGCATGATTTTCTAAGTGAGTATGCATGTGATGAGATGCAGAAATAAATATACCTAAGAGCATGATTTCTAATGCATGGTAGATATGTACTAAACAGGATTTCTATTGCACACATAGGTGAAGTAAATCCTAGGCATGGTTTCTACCCGGATTCATACTAAACATGCATAATCCCACCCTTTTGACTATCCAGCCCCGGAGTTACTTTACAAATAATTATTACAGACCAATATAGCATGAATTACACAACTGAATAAGAAAACAAGAAGCTATACTATACAGAGCCTAACAGTAGGCCCAAGTACTAGATCCCTTTGCCATATGCCATGGCCTTCAACCCAAGTGTGTCATAGTCTCTAAGGGCCTCAGAGGATTCTGGACAGTGCTTCACACCCAAGTACCCTAGCTAAGGACGAGTAAGTGCAGTGTAGAGTGCCAGCCTTGTGTGTCAAAGTTCAATGGGTACTCAAGGTCCCTAAGGCAGTGCTCACACGAAGGGGGCAGAACCTAGAATCTAAGAGTAGTGGGAAGTGCTTGGAGTTTCAAAAAAGGATTTTTGAGTTTGAAATGAGTAGTTTGAAATAATAGTTTTGAAAAGATGATTTCAGAAAATTATGAAGGACTTTGGTAAAACAGTTCATTAAAGAGAGAAACAATACAACTACAACCAGTAGGTAAAGAACTCATGAAAGAGAAAACACAAACTAGGGTAGGGAGTTGGGGACACGTAATTTTGATGTGAGCAGTAGAGTAAGGTTACAGATTCTCATAGTTATCACATGGTTGTCACATAGTTGTCACATAGCTGCCACAAACATCCTAGATTAATAAAGTCACATACTAGGTTTAGGATCATATAGCATTCAGGTAGCATGGGAAGCAGGTTCATAACATATGAGGTTAAGCATGAATGAAAGCAGGTAACATCAATTAACAGATGATCATGCCAGAGTCGTAGAGGGGAACAAGGGGGTGTATTAGACTAAGGGGAAAAGGTAAAATAGTAGGAGACATGCTAATTATACAGGACTTAGGCAGTTATAGGAAATCACATAGGAAAAGAAGAATGCATATTCAGACCAGCAAAATAGGAAGACATTATGGGGATCATGCTAATTACAGGATAGGCAGTAGAACCATAGGATAAAACACATAAGGAACAATAAATAAATAAACAAGAACTGGAGCATATTGTGTATAATACTATAATGCTAAATCAGAAACATACCAGTTGAGTAGTAAAGAAAGAAAGGTGCAAGAAATAGCACAATAATAGCAGTATACAGAACAAGGAGAGCAGCAGAGGACAGTATGCGGAATGAGAGAGCAGCAACAGGGCAGTAGTATGTTGAAGCACAAGAGCAATAGGGATTGCTTAGTCTTGGCCTTAAGCCGACTGAGTAGTCAGTAATAGATGTAAAGAGCAAACAGAGATGTGTATGAAAACACAGAAAGTTTAGAGCAATATACTTAGTGGTCAGTGCTCTCAAAAATCAGTGTGTGTTATCAGTGTAAGTGTCAGTCAAGAGGGTGTGTGTGTGTGTGTGTGTATTTTCGTATGAATCTCTCTGTGTGTTTGCAAAGAGGGAAAACAACTCTCTATATAGTTTGAAAAATGAGTAGTACATGGGTAAGGAGTGCACAAACATGGAAATAAATCGGTTAACACCAATTAAGACAACTAGACTTCTTTAATTAAGGAGTCTAGTTTCAAGCGGTATAGTCAAGGCAGAATAAGGAAAGAAAATCAGTCTAATAAGGCTGATTAGGGAAGAACATTCACATAGTGCACAAATTAAACCAAGTACATATTGGGTAATTAAGGAAAATTGAACTACCCGTGTAAGAAGTAAAATAGGGCATCAGTTTGAAATCAGTCAAGAGAATCTCGGATTCAATCACAGGAAATCCCAATTAATTAAGGAAAGCATCACACAAGTATAGAAATGATTCAAAAATTGGTGTAGACTTATATGCAGAATATATAGGACCATGTATTTAAGGAAAACATCACAAGCATGTGATTTTACACAAAAGAATCAATATAAATCAACCAGCAAAGAGCCAATGGGGTAAAGGTCGGAATTTCCAAGAGTTCAAACAATAATCACTTATCAACACAAAGAGGTACTCATAGAAATTAACAGGAAGAGGTCATAGTAGTAGATTAAATAGGAGTCATAGAGAATACCTGGATGCATACAGTCAAATAACAAAGAACAACCCAAAATACTTAGGGTTTTACCAAGAACAGTTAAAATAACATAAAATCAAGAGATAATAAGTTAAACAACATGGATATAAAAAAGAATCAAAAGGAAACTGCTTTGAGCACAGGGTATAGAAACCCTAGTTTTCGAAATCGTTTAAAATGAAATTTTCTGGAGAAAATAAGAAAACACTTCATAGCATGGTAAATATAAGACGGGTCTTAAAGAAAACCCAAAGATACAGAGGATTAGGGTTTCGTGGAACCCCAGAGAAGAGGNGAACACGACAAGAGACCCGTAGGAGGTGAGTGATCCGCTCCAGGTTCATCTGAAGAACCTAGGATGTCCTTGAGGGGTTGAGAGGCGGGTAGATGACCAGGAGACAATAGAGAGCCATATATTCCGGTGAGGAAACAAGTCGGAGAAGATGAACATGCCCCATCGGAGGGGAAAATCCAAGGAGGCTCCTAGAGATTAGCAGAAAGATAGAGAGAGATGAAGAGACGAAGAGAGAGAGTGAGGAGTCTCGAAAATGAGACGGGGAAGGGGGGTTAGGTTAGAGATATTTTAGGAAAATAGAATCTGTGCCGTTTATCTAATTTGATCAACGGCTCAGATTAATTAGGGGGTTGGGCCGGGTAGAGTTACAAGGTTAGGCTAGGTTAATTAATCTGATGGGTTAGGGTTGGATTTAGGCTAGCTTTTAAATAAAAAGTGGCCAGTTATTAAATACCCCAAAAAATAGATAAATAATTAATAAAACAACCAATTATTATATATAAAAAATGAAATTGAGTTTAAATAAATGAAATTAAGGCAATTAAATAATATTACATAAAAATGACTAGTTATCGAATTAAAATAACATAAAGTGTACAATTGGGCTATAATTGCAAAATTATTGTAATTATAGCTAGATAATGCTCAATTGGTTAATTTATGAAATAACTAAAATTCCAATAGATAAAAATGATTAAAAATGATATACTGAGCTTGGGAACATTTTGAAATTATTTATAACATAATTTATGAATGATGATTGAATATGAAATATTAAATAGGCATGCAAAATAATTTTGATAAAGATATGGAAAAATATGGAAAAATACCAATTATTTTAAAGAGTGATTTTGAAAGTGTATATGCAAGTTTGAAAATAATTTGAGGAAAAATTGGGTATCAACAACAGTCACGCCTATGCACCTAGAGGACCACCAAAAATATATATGTATACCTGCACAATAAGTGCAACAAGTGCATCGTGAGTACGTAAATAAACGCGTACCCTGTAAGTATCTAGCCTAACCCTAGAGAAGTAGTGATGAGGGGTCGACATCAAACTTACTAGTGGTTCAATAAGACAGATATAGTAAGAAGTAAACACATATGGGCAGAGTAAATAAACGAAATAAACAAGTACAAATACGTGGTACAATCCTCCTCTTAACATTATCTTCAAACTATCGATTAGCAGTTACGTCCCCAACCGGAGTATATATATAATGGACCTCACTAGATAGGTCGTCATAACTCAAATCAGGAAAACCCCTAGATACACTGACTTTTTTACAAATGATACACACGATTCCAAATGAGTATTTTATAGAAATGTCGAGGCGTATGACCCGATCCCATCATAACCTAGTATATAACCATATATTAATCTATTATATTTCAGAGGCGAACGACCTTCTCCCATGAGAGTGTGGTACATAATCCTGTCGAGGCGTACGACCCAATCCATCATGATGTGCGCACTGCCGAGGGTCGAACAACACGAACCATAGATGTATCTATCCTGCCAAGGCGAATGGCCCGATCCCATTAGAATAAGAAGATTTGACGGATCCTTGATCCCACTCACGAAGGGACATGTGAGTTATAAGAAGTATTGGGGAAACCTTTCGATGAGAACGCACAACGCGGGAGAAATTTGTAAGTGAAGTACTAATAAGTAGGAATTTTGACTACTTATTTGCACCCTTTGACGTTCGTTTTAGTTCAAAAATGTTTAAAGGTATTCCCGAAAACTGATGAAATATGCTTACTTGCAGGAGTATTGGAAAATGATCCAAAGTTATAAAATTCAACTCAAGAAGGAGTGCTTTTGAACAAGAATAAAAATAAAACTAAAAGTTTAAAGTGTGGACCGCAGAATTCTGTCTGCGGGTGCAGATCATGAATAAATTTTGACAGTCCTGTAATGCAAAGTAAGGAACGCACAATAATTGTGCGGCCCCAGAAGACAAAGATCAAAAAGTTCCACATCTTATCCAAACAAGACTTGCGAACCGCACAATTATTGTGCAGCTGCAAAAATCAAATGTGCGGCCGCACTCAGAATTTTGTGGTATGCAGAACTAAAGAGATGCGATCACAATTCAGAATTTTGCGGCTGCAATTCAGAATTGTAACGCCGTAGAACCTTCGAAAGGGCAAATTTTTCCGAATTTTTTTGAGCAGTGTATAAATAGTCTTTTTGACGAAATTAGGTTAAGTTTTTAACACCTGAACTTTTGTAGCAATTTTTCTTTACCGTTTTAGAAAACATTATCATAGTTTGATGATTTTACATTTGATTTTGATCTAGTTATCATTAAAGAACTTGGATAACAAGAAATTAGGATGAACTCAAGAGATTGATAGTCCCAGTCAAAGGGTTGAACCTAGAGATAGTATAACACACTTGAGCATTTATCAATTGTTTTGTGCAATACCCATTTGGACTTGAGAAAGCCAAGTTGGGAAAATCACTCGTTTACCAAGAGGTATTGAGTGTGTAATTTTGTGTTGATTGCTATAATACATTCCAACCAACGAAACTCGCTCTAAAGACTACAACCCGTTAGGCAAACACATATGTGGAAGTCACAACCCTAGACCATTTACATATTTGAAAAACAACACCAAAAACATCACTCCTTAGTTTCATATTTTACATTTGCAAACCGTAGCATAATTTAGAAGTAGAATAAAAAAAAAGATTGTGAAAGTGCATCTTAGACAGAAGTAGGGATTTTGACTACTTATCAGTGCCATTTAACTTTCGTTTTAGTTTAAAAATATTTAAAGATATGCCCGAAAACTAATGAAATATGCCTACTTGCAGAAGGAGTGATTTTGAACAAGGAGGAGTGTTTTAGAAGGAGTTCTTTTGAACAAGGACAAAAATCAACTCAAGAAGGAGTACTTTTGAAGAAGGACAAAAATCAAACTAAAAGGCTAAAGTGCGGACCACTGAATTCTGTCTGCGGTCGCTGATCATGAAGAAATTTTGACAGTCCTGTAATGCAAAGAGTTGATCGCACAATGATTGTGCAACCGCCAAAGACAAAGATCAGAGAGTTCCACATCTAATCCAAACAAGACTTGCGGACTGTAGAATTATTGTGGTGCAATCACACTCAGAATTGTGCGGTCCGCAGAACTAAAGAAATGCGTTTTTCTTGAATTTAGGATTTTAACACCTGAAAGTTTGTAGTCGTTTTTCTTTACTATTTTAGGAATCTTTATAACCTCTTAATGATTTTACATTAGATTTTCATCTAGTTATCATTAAATATGAGTTTAATCATCTTTTCTTCTTTATTTTCTTCATCACCCACTATGAGTAGTTAAATTTCTAGCTAGGGTTGTGACCGAACCATAGTGTGGGTACTTAATGGGTATTTGATTTAATGTTTGTTTATGATTGGATGTGTATTATGTGGTCTAGTTGTTTCTTATAATTGTAGAATTAATGGTTGAAAATATTAGTTCATGCCTATTTGACTTAGTATCTTCTTGAGAAATAGAGACTAAGTCTAGAAAAACTTGGCTAATAAGAAATTGGGATGAACTCAAGAGATTGATAGTCCCAATTAAAGGGTTGAACCTAGAGATAGTAAAAACCGACTTGAGCATTTATCAATTGTTTTGTGCAATATCCAGTTGGACTTGGGAAAGCGAAGTTGGACAAAACCACTCTCTTACTGAGAGGTATTGACTAGGTATTTATGTGTTGATTGCTATAATATACCTTGACCAATGAAACTTACTCTAAATACTACAACTTTTTAGGCAAACATCTAGGTGTAAGTCACAACCTTTGACCTTTTACATATTTAAAAAACAACAACAAAACATCATTCCTTAGTTTCATATTTTACATTTGTAAACCGTAGCATTATTTAGAAGTAGAATAAAAACAAAGATGGTGGAAGTGCATCTTAGACACTTTACGCGTTTAGTTTGAATATATACCTAATTCCATCTACGCTCCATGTGAATTCAATTATGACTCATAGTTGGGTAACTATTATAGAAATCGACCGCTTCACAACCCCATTTTGAGGTGTGATTTGGGCGAGATCAATTTTTGGTGTCGTTGTCGGGGATCGAATCCGGGTCACCCGCGTGACAACCATGCAATTTCTTTGTTGTTTTAGGAAATTTTATCATATCATGTTGATTTTACATTGGATTGTAATCTACTTATCATTATATATGAGTTTAATCATCTTTTCTTCTTTTTTTCTTCATCACCCACTATGGGTAGCTAAAATTCTAGCTAGGATTGTGACCCAACCCAAGTGTGGGTACTTAATGGGTGTTTGATTTAGCGCTTGTTTATGGGTGAGTGTGTAATATTTAGCCTAGTTCTTGCTCATAACTGTAAAATTAATGGTTGCAAACATTATTTCTTTCCTATTTGACTTAGTCTGTTCTTGAGAAAGAGAGACTAAGCCTAGGAAAACTTGGCTAAGAAGAAATTGGGATGAACTCAAGAGATTGATAGTCTCAATTAAAATGTTGAACCTAGAGATAGTAAAACCCGACTTGAGCATTTATCAACTGTTTTGTGTAATACCCATTTGGACATGAGAAAGCCAAGTTGGACAAAACCACTCTCTTACCGAGAGGTATTGAGTGGGTAATTATGTGTTGATTGCTATAATACACCCCGACCAACGAAACTCAATGTAAAGCCCACAACCCGCTAGACAAACACCTAGGTGGAAGTCACAAACCTGGACTTTTTACATATTTGAAAACAACAACAAAAACATCATTCCTTAGTTTCATATTTTACATTTGAAAACCGTGGCATAATTTAGAAGTAAACTCAAAGCAATGATTGTGGAAGTGCATCTTAGACACTTTACGCGCTTAGTCCGAATACCTAATCCCATCTACACTCTATGTGGATTCGATCCCGACTCTTAGTTGGGTAATTGTTATTGCAATCGACCACTTCACAGCCCCAATTTGAGGTGTGATTTGGGCGAGATCAATTTTTGGCGCCGTTGCGGGGGAGCTAAAACCGAATTTAGCTATATAGTTTGTTTTGGGTGTGACTTGTCTTCCTTTCCTTCCTTGTTACTAATATTTTTGGTGAAACAATTGTAGGTACAAGAATGGATCTTAACAACAATGATCCTCTCGGAAACTTTCCATTGGGGGATGACGGGGAGGATGACCAAGTTGAAGAGGTTCCTCTTGAACCTCAAGAAAATAGACGAGGCCGCCCACCTCAAGACAATGTTACCGTTCCTCCCCCACATCCACCAAGAGCTCCTCCACACCGGGTGTTTCCAAACAGAGGAGACATAGTCCCGCCTCGCATTAGGGCGGGAAACTTCCAAATCACTAATTTTGTGCTCACATTGCTAGAGCAACGGGGATTCTTCACCGGGTTCCGAGTCAAAATGCATACAAACACTTGAAGGGGTTTGTGGACACTTGCCGGGGGAGTAAACAGACAAACGTCTCGAGGATGCTCTAAGGTTGAGGCTATTTCCATTCTCTCTATGGGGGGAAAGCCTTGGATTGGTTAGAAAGATTGCCAAACCATTCAATCAGTACATGGGATGAATTGGAGGAGAAATTCATCTCCAAGTTCTTTTCTCCGGGGCATATGGCTACTCTTAGAGACGAGATTCTAGCATTCAAGCAAGAACCCAATGTGATGACCCAAGGGGTCATTTTATAAAATTAGACTCCGTTCCATGCTTAAAATCCATAAAAAGACTAAAATAAAATACCTCGATTAGCGTGCGCAGTCCAGGCATGAAACCGGAAAGCTTTTATGTGAAAATATGAGAAATAGTAATTTTTAGAATTTAAATTTGATAAAAGTTGACTTTGGTCAACATTTTGAGTAAACGGACCTAGATCTGTGTTCCAGCGACCCCGGGAGGTCAACAGTAAAATATGGGACTTGGGCGTTTGCCCGCAAATGAATTTCGAGGTCCCAAGCCTTAAAAATAAATTTTTGAAAGAAATTGTTTTGCTGAAATTAAAGAAAAGAAATAATACCAAAAATCATTGATATCGGGTCCGTATTTTGGTTCCGGAGCCCGGACCTTTGTTATGATATTTGGGATTAACTGTGAAATTTGGTAAAACACGGAGTTCGTTTTACGTGATTCGGACATCCGGTTGAGAAATTATGAACTTTAAGAGTTTTTGATGAAAATGATGAGTTTTGAGGTTTAATTCATAGATTTACATGTTATTTTCATGATTTGTTTGCACGAGCAAGTCCCTATGATGTTTTTAGACTTGCGTGCATGATTTGTTTGGAGCCCCGAGGGCTTGGGTGAGTTTCGGGTAGGCCACGGGGTGTTTTACACTTGAAAATAACTGTTGGTTTTTAGTTTTCTGGTGTCCAGGTATTTTGTTCTGTGCGATCGCATAGGAAGGTCCGCGATCGCACAGAGTAAAATTTGGAGGTTATTTTGAACACTGTGCGACTGCATCACTAAGAGTGCGATCGCATAGCACAATCTGGGTCAAGCTGTGCGATCGCACAAGCTTCTACGCAACCACACTGAGCAAAATCAAGCTTGGAGGAGGGGAGGTCAAATACCCTGTGCGATCGCACCCCTCCCCCTGCGATATGATTGTTGAGGTTTACGTGGCTATTTGGTTTTATTAGATTATTGCCAATTGTTGTTTCAAGTGTGTTAAGAGTGTTGGATATTCTCTTGATTCTATCAT
The DNA here is from genome assembly GCA_005239495.1 of Nicotiana undulata. Classification (NCBI taxonomy): domain Eukaryota; kingdom Viridiplantae; phylum Streptophyta; class Magnoliopsida; order Solanales; family Solanaceae; genus Nicotiana; species Nicotiana undulata. The sequence goes on along the minus strand of ML251641.1, from coordinate 4,911 downwards.
GTTACATAAAGACTGAGCTGGGTTGACAGCGTTACGGTGTTTACATATATTCTGGTTGGTTTATTGTGAAATGATATTTGTTAAAGCTTATAAGCTATATTGTTTTCAGTTTGCAATTGTTGAGATAAAAGTGTTGTGAAAGGCTTGGCCTGAATAGTGAAAGTTTTGATAAATAAATATGATAGTGATAAGGGCGGTCATGTGAAATAAATGATAGTGATAAGGGTGGACAGGTGAAATAAATAATTATGATAAGGGTGGACAACTGAAATAAATGATAGTGATAAGGGTGGACGTGTGAAATAAATGATAGTGATAAGGATGGACAAGGAAATAAATGATAGTGATAAGGGTGGACATGGAAATAAATGATAGTGATAAGGGTGGACAGGTGGGATCGGGTTGCACGCCGCAACAAGTTATTGATAAGGGTGGACACTTATTGTAACAACCCAACCGGTCATTTTACATTATCGGACCCCGTTCCCCTGTTTAATTCTTCCCATAGAGGCTTCTTGTGATTTGTGACTTGCGGGGACGGGTGGATCAGGATTTTGAAGTGTTTTGAGCAATATAGGAACACTTGGTTCCTTAAGGTTGGCCTATTTGGCCAAGTTTGACTTTGGTCAACATTTTGAGCAAACGACCTCAGAATTGAGTTTCGACAGTGTCAGTAGCTTCGTATGATGATTTCAGACTTGTGCGTATGTTCAGAATGGGTTTTTGATAACCCGGGAGCGTTTCGGCGCCCGATATGAAAATAAGGATTTCCTTAAATTTGAAATTTGGTTTGGAACGTGATTTTAAGATATCGAGGTCCGAATGAAATTACGAGATCGGGAAAAGTTCCATTTTGTCATTTATGATTTGTCTGCAAGTCATTCCGAGTAGTATAGGCCGGTTCGGCGCATTGAAATGAATTCTATAACTCTAAGTTCAAAGTGTTGATTCAATTTGGTTTTGGGGTCAAATTCTGAGTTTCATTGTTGTTTTTCTCGTTGCGGAAGTTCGAGCGAGTCCGTATCATGAATACAAACTTGCCAGTGCCTTCGGACGGGGTCTCGAGGGGCTCGGGTGAGTTTTGGACCCCCGGGAGCTAAGTTAAAGAAAACCAGATTTTTGCTGTCTGGTTTTCTTCTTCGCGATCGCGGGAGGTGGGCCGCATTCGCGGAGAAGGAACTGGGCTGGGCTGCTCAATTCTCTTCGCATTCGCAGGAATCTCTCCGCGATCGCGGAAGGTAAGGTCCCTAACCTTCGCGATTGCATCCCTATCTCCGCGTTCGCGATGGTCTGGATCCCTGGCCTTTGCGATCGCAGCCTCGCCTCTGTGTTCGCGTAGATGTGGGACGGGACCAGGCCTGTTTTCTCTTCGCGATCGCAGGACCCCATCCCCGTTCGCAGAGGTCTGGCTAGTTGGCCTTCGCGATCGCACGCCCCATTCCGCGTTCACATATAAGGGCCTCAGGGCCTGGGCTATTTGGCCTTCGCGATCGCCGCCCCTTGGTCGCGATCGCGGGCCCCTGGTCGCGATCGCGGTGAAGGGAAATCTGGGCAGTTAATTTATATGCGGTATTTAAGTCCCATTCCCCATTTCCATCTTCTTCCTTGAGTTATTTGAGAGCTTCCATGAGGACCATTCAACCTAGTACTTGAGGTAAGTAAATTCCCTATTTTACACTAGTTTTAAACATTAATTTCTCGTTAAATTCTCTACTAAATTATCAAAAATCATGAAATTGGGTAGCAATTTTAGGGCTCTTGGGGATTTCGTGATTTTCCGTTTAAGGCCATGAATTCAAGTAGAAATCACATATTAATGATCCTTAGGCTACGGGTGAGTGATCCCTTCGAGAATTTTCGGAATTCGAGCGTGTGGGCCCGGGGTTGAAATTTAGAAATTCTTCAAGAATGTGAATTTTGGGATAAATGAGATTATCCCTTTTCTTTGAACATGAATTGATGTAATTCTACTATATTTGGCTAGTTGCGAGCCCTCGAGGGTAGAGTTCGGAGTTTCGGGCGCATCATTGATCCGAGGGGTAGATTCGACACGAGGTGAGTCTCCTTTCTAACCTTGTAAGAGGGAATTGTCCCCATAAGTGATGTATATGCTATGAGTAATTTGTTTGGGGGCTACGTACGCACAAAGTGACGAGAGTCCGTACGTAGCGGATATCATTGTTATGTCCGGGTAGTTAGGCCCACATCATGCCCTGTATGCTTCCTTGAAAATGCCTTGTATGCTTTCCTTTAAATGCCTTATATGATTTCCTTGAAATGCCTTAATCGCTTACTTGTAACACCGTATGTACTATGAGATCATGTTATGTACAGTATGGTTTCTCTGAGGTTTTATGGAAATTGTTGAATTGAAGGGAATTGGTTATGGAAAGTAAGTTTTATATGTTATTATGTGTGCATGTGACCGCTTCGCAATTTACATTCCGCGAGCGATGTGTGATTTCCCCCACTCTCATGGGAGCCGGCCGTATTCCACAACGGGTTGAAAGGTGCACTTATGGGATAGGCTGATCGATCCTCGGTAGTGCACATAGATGAGATAATTGAGAATGCACTTTTGGTACGGGCCGTTCGATCCTCGGCAGTGCATGGACGAAGTTGTACTATGTTATGATATGGTTACAATGAAAGACGCACTTATGGTTCAGGCCGTTCGATCCTAGGTAGTGCGCAGACATGACTATGGTAAGCATGCACTTTTGGGATGGGCCGGTCTATGGGTGAGTGATCCCTTCGAGAATTTTCGGAATTCGAGCGTGTGGGCCCAGGGTTGTAATTTAGAAATTCTTCAAGAATGTGAATTTTGGGATAAATGAGATGATCCCTTTTCTTTGAACATGAATTGATGTAATTGTACTATATTTGGCTAGTTGCGAGCCCTCGAGGGTAGAGTTCGGAGTTTCGGGCGCATCATTGATCCGAGGGGTAGATTCGACACGAGGTGAGTCTCCTTTCTAACCTTGTAAGAGGGAATTGTCCCCATAGGTGATGTATATGCTATGAGTAATTTGTTTGGGGGCTACGTATGCACCAAGTGACGAGAGTCCGTACGTAGCGGATATCATTCTTATGTTTGGGTAGTTAGGCCCACATCATGCCCTGTATGCTTCCTTGAAAATGCCTTGTATGCTTTCCTTGAAATTCCTTATATGATTTCATTGAAATGCCTTAATCGCTTCCTTGTAACGCCGTATGTACTATGAGATCATGTTATGTACAGTATGGTTTCTCTGAGGTTTTATGGAAATTGTTGAATTGAAGGGAATTGGTTATGGAAAGTAAGTTTTATATGTTATTGTGTGTGCATGTGACCGCTTCGCAATTTACATTCCGCGAGCGATGTGTGATTTCCCCCACTCTCATGGGAGTGGGACGTACGCCACAGCGGGTTGAAAGGTGCACTTTTGGGATGGGCCGATCGATCCTCGGCAGTGCACATAGATGAGATAATTGAGAATGCACTTTTGGTACGGGCCGTTCGATCCTCGGCAGTGCATGGACGAAGTTGTACTATGTTATGATATGGTTACAATGAAAGACGCACTTATGGTTCGGGCTGTTCGATCCTCGGCAGTGCGCAGACATGACTATCGTAAGCATGCACTTTTGGGACGTGCCGGTCGATCCCCGACAATGCATAGCTATTTTGTTTCCTTATGACTCTGGCCAGTTGTCTTATTCTTGTGTGCGCATGAGTATTTGGAATTGTTTTCATGGTTGTTGACTTGTACTAGATATTTTGGGGAAAGAAAGTGGCCATTGTTATTGTCCAAGTATTTTTCTTAGATTGCTGTGCTTTATACATAATTGCTACTCACTCTCTTACATGTCTACTGCTTTTATTTTATCATTGTTATATCATGCTGTTGGACCTTAGTGAGTGTAAAGTCGACTTATCTTCACTACTTTTTCGAGATTAGACGGGTTATTCACTGGGTACATATTTATTTAATATGTACTCATGCTGCACTTCTATACTTAACTGTACAGGTTCCGAGGCTGGTGCATCTGGTTATCAGACCGGATCAAGATAGTGACCGTAACGGACTTGACTTCACGATGAGCTGCTCCCTCTGACGATTCCTAGCAGCACCATGGAGTTTCACTTACTTTTGTTTCCCGTCTATTCATGTAGACACCGGGATTGTATATAGATTATTATCCTTTGTACATTCAGTAGTATGCCCATGACACTCGTGACACTAGTTCCTGGCACACTAATGTAGTGTTTCTTTTGGGTTTTGGGCTGTATATTCCTATATTTGCGTATCTTTTGGCCCACGCATCGTTAACGATTTATTACTGGGTTATCATTTTTTTGAATATCATGCCTAAATCTGTTTAAAATTGTAAGATATTGGAATATATATGTGAAACCCCACGTGTTATTTTTCTCTCTTCTCTTACGTAAAATACGTAACGTGGCGTGGTTATATAAGGTATATATGATTGCGTATAGCACATTGGGAGAATAAGACTGAAAATGTGTAGTAATATCAAGGAAACAAAACTAAAGCTTTAGGTCAAAGGAATCCCTTAAACAAAGGTTTGTGGTTAAAGAAATGACTCGGGTAGCACCCCGCACGTTCGGAAGGTTTAAGTTAACTTGCACCTGTGGGATAAGACTAAGAGTGTCTAATATGCTAAGAATAATGTGTTATGAGGTATTATAATATCACACAGGTCACATGTTAATTTTTGGAGTCAAGCAAGTTGCGAAATAAAGGTCGGCAAAAGTTATCGTAAATTTCTCTAATAAATTTTCTAAACTTTGGGTCAAATGTATCAGATAATTTATCCCAATATATAAAGAGTTATGAGACCCAAAACCTACCGAATCGAAGGTCTACGAGTCTAGTTCGCAACCAAAAAAAACTCACATCAAACCGA
>ML251638.1:0-16280 GCA_005239495.1 Nicotiana undulata | reverse complement strand
TTGCATACGATTTGAGAGTTAGATGGTTTGGGTCATATAAGCTTATGGAGGATTTAGTTGAACCTCACCACAGTATGGTGGCAGTGATAATGTGTAGGCATCGTGAGTTATTGTTTGTCTTGATCTTTGGCTTTGAGCCAAGTGGGGGAGTCCGTTAATGATAAGTTGATTACACGATTATGTGTTGTATCGGTTTCGGTTCGAGGTATGCTGGTGAATCAGTTATTGCCTTGCAGAGGTGGAGTCTGGGAATTGACTTGAGTAATGGAAATTCTTCGACACAGATTGTAATGGACTCTATGGGTAAATGGATTCTATTGAATGATTGAGTGGTAATTGTAAAAGGTGTAGTGTGTGCAGTGTATGAATTTGCTTTTTGCTTCAAGTGAGTGGATTACTTTCCTAGTATGTGGATTGCAAGCGGGGTCAGGTCGTTCTGTTTGCTTGGTTAGTGTAATTGAAATTGCGTGGAGTGAATGACATTCGAGAATGGTTCAGATGGATTCAAGGTTATATGTAGCGATCGAGGATCTTCAAGGTGTGATAAGGGCTAGAACTGAGATTTACATGGAAGGTGTCAAGGCTTGTGGTGTATTTGCATTATCATGGATTCTATCCATCAGTATCAGGAAAGTGAAGGTAATGACTTTAAATTCGCAGGAAGTCTCTTCAGGGTAAGTATTTCTAATGTGGTGCATTTGGGGATAATTGAGGGAGTATTCAGCGGCTTATGAGCCTTAGACGGTATATTTTTATGCTCGGGTTTCGTGCGGTGAGTCGGGATTGAGAATTGCGGTATTATGGCAAGAAGAAGTATCAATTCGAAGGTAAGTCAGAAGGAACTTGGATAAATAGGACAACTTGGTAGTACGTCGGATCGACATGATAAGGGATATGGTTAGTTCTTTGGGTGTTTATAAGGTAATGAGTTGTTACAGGTGTTTCTTAGCAATTCTCTTGGAATTTGGTGGCATGCGTAGCTTGGTTGAGTTAGAAGGATTCAGTCCTGGCGGTTTGGTGTTGTACAAATGTGATTCGGGAGTTCTTGATGATTTCTACCACGGTTGGAGATGTATATTTCTACTGGCGTGAGGGCCATGTGATGTATAGTGATTTTGCTTCTAAATGGGATCAATGGAAAGTTCTTGGCTAGTTGGGTACGTAGTTGTTTGTGTCTAGGAAGGGAGAATGAAGTTCTCAAATTTATCATAGGATTGCATGGCGTATGCGATATTTTGTGTATAGTGGAGAGTGGCATATGTGAGGTCACGGTTCAGTTATGGAACGAAGGTCAGAACTGACAGTTTCAGATGATTAGGTAAAGGATACCACTATTGGGTGGCTGGATAAGAGTATACATTCATAAAGGACAATGTGTTTAAGGCAATGTGTTTGAGTAAGGGTGCATCATTGGTGTTACGACGCTCTCTTGTTGGATCGACTGCCGATATTCAAGTTTGTTGTTGGCATAGAAGAATTATAGGAGTATCCCCGTGGAATGATTGAGTATTGGAGACATGTTATATATTCGAGTGGTGGAATTGGGATCAGATATAGTAATTGTTGCGCCTCATGGATTTTTGAGACTGGAGTTTTCATGAACATTGTAGTTGTGAACTACGAGGATGCGAGCAAAGCTAGTCAGGTGTTAGTATATGTCATGATTCAGTCGTTATGAACGTTTGGAGAGTTATCTACCTGTTGTGGGTGACCAGAGTTGACTTAGAGTTATTGGTAGGCCAGTACGGGAGTTGCAGGATTAAGACGTATTGGTTATGTTCTTTCTGGTTCGGGTGGCATGATATCGTCTGATTTCCCCGTGGTTATGGAAATGCACTTTGAGTACTTGATGTCGAATTTCGCATGGTTATGGATTTTGAGCAGGGTGGCTTGGAGTATTTCATGTGGTCTAGCGGTTGGATGGGATCACGCTTTATAGCAGAGTTAAGTAAAGGGATGATCCTTGGTGTAGGAATTGTGTGATATGGTTTCATGATGTGTATCAGGCNGCTCTTAGGATGTTGTTATTAAGTGCACGAGTTGCACAAGTTATGGATCTGGATGGTATTGATGTTGAGCGGGCGAATGGTTGCTGGTTTCTACGTGTTTCTTTCATCATCGGCACCATATGAAGGTGTTAAAGCAAGGCTTTGTTTGATAAGAGGTTATTTACCGGTGTTGGGTTGTTATGAGCAGCGATTGGGATTAGGAGTCATCGCTATGAGTGTTGAGTCATGCGGTATATTATGTGATTTCATCTTGTGTTGCGGATATGGCTTGATACAGCGTGTTCAGACTATTTCAGCTTATAGTTGTGGGATTAGAACTTGTGAATCATTTCAGAAGTGGAAATTTAGTTCTAAGGTTTATGGGTCAGGATCGGACTTCGAAAATTCAACTGTGTTGTGCTATTAGACCTATATGGGGTAAGGTGACATGGAATCACCTCCGAATAAGTGCATGGTAGGTTACACAACAATTTTGGTGGTGTTTGGAACAACTCTAGGAACGTTCGAGGACGAACGTGTGTTTAAGTGGGGGAGAATATAACGATCCGGTCGGTCGTTCCGTAGAATTTGCATTATAATTGTTGTCATTGACTTATCATAGGTTGGTTAACGATTCACTTTGTTTTTCAAACTGATTTTACTGAGAGTTTTACTGAGATATATTGAAATTATACTTGTTTCAAAGGATTTTTGGAAATTGGTTTTTGAACTTATGTATTTGATGAATACTTATGGTGACTTGGTGATTTACTGTTTTTTTTTAATTGGTGTATCTGTGTTGTGTTTCATATTTCTCAGACTGTAATGTATTTTCATTACTACTGAGTTGGCGTACTCATCATTACTCCATGCACCTCTGTGTGCAGATCCAGGTATTGATTCGAAGCAGTAGTTGTCTCTGTTCGTTAGCAGCAGTTTTATGGGATTTCGAGGTAGCTGTCCAGCGTCCGCAGCTTCTCCATTTCCCTTCCTTATTTAGTATTAATATATTACTCCTAGACTTTGTCTATGACAATAGCAGAGTTAGTTTATTTCGTAGATGCTCATGACATGTTGACTCCGGGTCTTGGGGATGGTTGTAGACTGTTAGCTTGATTGTTTTGTTTAAAGATTTCGAAATTTATATGCGTGTTATGAATTGCTGAAAATAAAATTGAGATATTTGAAAAGAAAAATGTGAAAATTCTGAGTGTTGGCTAGCCTAGTTCCACAATAGGCGCCATCACGACCACTTAGGATTTGGGGTCGTGACACATTTCCACTCGGGGATCTCATGTCTTTGAAGCAAACTGCCCGTCCTATGATGCTCATACTTCACTTACCGACAATTTAGGCACCGAGCCACAAACTCCACTATATCCTTCTTCATTCTCCTCCACCAATAGTGCTGCCTCAAATCCGGATACATCTTAGCGCACTAGGATGAATGGAGTACTACGAACCGTGGGCCTTCTGAATGATCAACTCAAGCAACCCATCTAGATTAGGCACACATAACTGGCCCTATATCCGCAACACACTGTCATCTCCAATGGAAACCTTCTTGCATCGCAGTGCTGAACCGTGTCCTTAAGGACAAGCAAATGGGGGTCATCATAATGACACTCTCTGATGCAATCATATAAAGAAGACCAAGAAACCACACAAGCAAGAACCCAGCTCGGCTCTGAAACATCCATTATCACAAACTGATTAGCCAAGGCCCGAACATCCAGGGCTAGTGGCCTCTCTACTGCCGGTAGATATGCTAAACCACCCAAGCTCTCCGCCTTTAGACTCAAAGCCCACCACATTGGTCTTCCCGGGATGATATAGAATAGTGATAAGTAAAGATCCATTTGTTTGAACAGATGTTATAGACTCCGGTGGTCGGTATAGACCTCACAAGTGACACCGTAGAAATAGTGTCGCCAAATCTTTAATACATGATCAATAGCTGCCAATTCCAAGTCGTGGACCGAATAATTCTTCTCATGGACCTTCACCTGCCGAGATGCAAAGGCAATCACTCTACTATCTTGCATCAACATCGCGCCAAGACTAACATGTGACGTATCATAATACACAATGTAAGACCCCAAACTCGTAAGCAACACCAACACTGAGCCTATAGTCAAATCAGTCTTGAGCTTTTGAAAGCTCGCCTTACACTCCTCGGATCATCTGAAAGGAGAGACCTGCTGGGTCAATCTGGTCATAGGTGTAGCAATGGATGAGAAATCTTTTATGAAACGACGATAATACTCGGTCAAACCAAGGAAAATCTGAATCTCAGTAGCTGAAGATGGTCTGGGGAAGCTCTTAACTGCTTCAATCTTCTTTGGATCTACCCCTGATCCCCTCACTAAACATCACATTACCCAAAAATGCCACTGAATCAAGCCAAAATTCACACTTTGAGAATTTTTCATACAAATTCTTCTCCCCAAGGTCTGGAGCACGATCCTCAGATGTTGCTCATGCTCCTCCCGACTGCGGGAGTATACCAAGATATCGTTAATAAACATAATGACGAATGAGTCGAGATATGACCGGAATACACTGTTCATCAGGTGCATAAATGTTGCGGGGGCATTGGTCAGCCCAAATGACATCACAAGGAACTCGTAGTGACAGTCTTCAGAATATCCAAATCCCGAATCTTTAGCTGATGATACCCTGATCTCACATCAATCTTGAGAACATTGTAGCACCTTGTAGCTGGTCAAATAAGTCATAAATGTGAGACACTGGGTATATGTTCTTTATTGTAACCTTGTTCAACTGCCGATAATCATATACATACACATAGAATCATCCTTCTTCTTCACAAACAAAATCGCACTCTAGGCCAAATGAAACCCTTATCAAGTAACTCTTGCAACTGCTCCTTGTACTCCTTCAACTCTGTTGGGGACATACGATATGGTGGGATAGAAATGGGATGAGTGTCCGACAACACGTCAATACCAAAATAGATATCTTTATCGGGCGACATGCACGGAAGATCTGTTGGGAATACATCTAGGAAGTCTCTCACCACTGGAACTGGCTCAACGGTAGGAGCATCAATGTTTACAACTCTCACAAAGTCTAGATATGCATCACATCCCTTCTCAACCATTCATCGAGCCTTTATAAAGGACACAACCCTGCTAGGAACATAATTTAAAATACCCCTCCACTCCAACCGCAGCAAACCTGGCATAGCCAATGTCATAGTCTTGGCGTGATAATCCAGAATGGCATGATAAGGTGACAACCAGTCCTTGCACAAGATAACATCAAAATCTACCATATAGAGAGATAATAGATTAACTCTGCTCGCAAAACCACCAATAACAACTAAACACGACCGATACCCATGGTCCACAACAATAGAATCTCCCACAAGCGTGGACACATATACAAGAGAACTCAAAGAATCACGAGATAATATATCCAATTACGGAGCAACGTAAGATGACACATATGAATAGGTGGATCCCGGATCAAATAAGATTGATGCATCTTTATGACAAATCGAAACCATACCTCTGATGACTACGTCTGAAGAGATTGCCTCCGTCATACCCGAAAAAGCATAGTCTACCTAGCCTCCCTCTCTAGGGTGACCTCTACCCGTCTGTCTCCCACCCCTAGCTGGTTGTGCGGGTGGAGCGGTAACTGGAGCAGCAACTGTGGTCTGTGAAGTCTATGGACTTGGTAGAATCCGTGGAGCCTAAGTAGTCAATGGAGGTGCACCCCTCCTAAGCCTGAGGCAGTCCCTCACCATATGTTTGGTGTCACCACATTCAAATCAAGCTCTTGGTGGGTGTGACTTCTGAAATTTGTTCGGGCCTGGTTGGCTGGATTGACCACCGAAGGCACCTCACCCCGTGTAGGAGTTGCACTAGAACGTGGCTGAGGAAAGTGGGCAACCTGGGACTTCGGAATAGCCGGAGCACCACTAAATACTGGAAGTGTTGAATGAACTGGACGACTCACATAGCCTCTACTATGATGGGCTGCAGTTGGGACGCAGACACCACTATATCCTCCAGAATCTCGAGGCCTCTTGGACATTATGTCCTCCCTCAAATGGCCTCGCATACCCTCCAACCTCCATGTGATCTCTACCACCTACTGGTACAGAGTATCTGTCTCCAACTCCCAATCTATGTTGAATCTAATACCATAATTGAGCCCCTCGATTAATCGGCAAACTTGCTCCCTAACTGTAGAAACCAAGGTAGGTGCATGTTTGGACAACCCACTGAATTTGGTGCATACTTTAACATTGTCATAGCACCCTAGCGCAGCTTCTCAAACTCGGCACGCCATGCATCCTGAGGGGCCTGGGGAACAAACTCTCTCAAGAAAATCTTTGAAAATTGAGTCTATTTAAGTGAAGTTTCATCGGCTGGGCTACTCTCCTCGTAAACCTGCCACCACTGATACACTGCTCCCAACAACTGGAATGTAGTAAAAGTAACTCTGCTCGTCTCCACAATACCCATGGTGCACAGAATGTGGTGGCAGTTTTCTAGAAAATCATGCGCATCCTTTGAAGCTAATCCACTCTAAGTAGGCAGATGATATTTCTTGAACCTCTTAAGTCTAAGTTGCTTCTTCTCAGATGTCACTGCCATATCCTTGGGCTGAACCAAAATGACAAGTTGCCCTAGCATAACCTCTGAGGCCTAATCAACCTGGACCCGCTGCTCTGGGGTACGTGCTACGAGAGTCTAAACTCCTCCCCCATCCTTAGATGTGGCTGGTGCAAAAGGAATCAACCCTGCCTCAGCTAGAGTACCGAACATGCTAAAGAATTGTGCTATGGTCTCATGAAGTGTAAGGGTGACTACAAGCGCCTGGGTGCCTGTCCCTCCCCCCAATTAGAGCTACTGACATCTCCTTAGTCGCAGCTCGGGCAGGTGCTCTAGTTGCATCACGTGCCCTTCCTCGGCCTTTGCCCCGACCTCGACCTCTCGAGGCTCTAACATGAGGGCGGGTGTCTGATTATTGGATCCAGCGGTGCGTGTCCTCACCATCTGTGAGTGAATAGAAAGTCAAATATTTAGATTTCGAAGTCAACCAATTCACACGATAAGGAATCAAAGAAGTGGAGTTTACCTAAAATTTCCATAGCTTATCGAAGATAAGTACAGACGTCTCCGTACCGAACTGCAAGAATCTACTAAACTTGCTTATGACTCATAACCCCTATAAACCTAGAGTTTTGATACCAACTTGTCACGACCCCAATTTTTCACTATATTATCGTGATGTCACCTAGTCTCTAAGACTAGGTAAGACTAACATTTAATAATAACATAAAAAAATAACCAAACTAAGATACTAAAATAAAATAGATAAGCTCATATTAACTTTTAGGATATAACCTCAACATAATTTCCAAAATCAATGGAACTGAGTCATAAGCGCTACAGAATATTCTAAGATATCTACTACAATATTGTCTAAATAAGGAAACAACAAAATGAAAAGATAATGGAAGGTGACTCCGAGGCTTGCGCACACCGAGCAAGTACACCTTGAAGTCTCTGGAAGGCAGCTAACAAGTCAATCACTAACGTCCATCACGGGCAGACATACCTAGATCTACACAAAGAGATGCGCAAAAACGTAGTATGAGTACACCATAACGGTAACCAGTAAGTATCAATCCTAACCTCGATATAGTCGTGACGAGGCTGGGTCAAAACACCTACTCGAACAGGAATAATAGAGCAAAAATATAATAACGATAAGTAATGGAAAGCGGAAATAAATGATAAGGAAGTAGGTTAATAACATAGACTAATGACAGAATTGTAAGCATAAAGATGACAAGAAGGAAGAAAACAATGAGAATAACAATAGTCAAATACGGATAAAACTTATAAGACAAGGAAGAATGATAAGTGGGGATTTTGACTACTTATTTGCGTCCTTTGACTTTCGTTTTAGTTCAAAAATATTTAAAGTTATTCCTGAAAACTGATGAAATATGCTTACTTGCAGGAGTATTGGAAAATGAGCCAAAGTGATGAAATTCAACTCAAGAGGGAGTTTTTTTAACAAGGACAAAACTCAAGCAAAAAGGCAAAAGTGCGGACCGCAGAATTCTGTCTGTGGCCACAAAACGTGAAGAAAATTCAATAGTCTTGTAATGCAAAGTGCGGGCGCAAAAGTCGAGGTTCAGAGAGTTGGAAATTCAAGACCATCAAGATTTGAGGACCGCACTATAAATGTGTGACCACAGAAATCAAATGTGCGACCGTACTTAGAATTGTGCGGTCCGCAGAACTCAAGAAGTGCGGCCGCAGTTCAGAATTTTGCGGCTGCAGAAACCACTCCTGTCAATAGCCACAGCAAAGTACGGATCACACACAGACCTAGATATTTTCCATACTTGAAAAAACAATATTATTCCCTAGTTTCGTATTTTACATTTGCAAACAGTAGCATAATTTAGAAGTAGACTCAAAACAAAAACTTTGGAAGTGCAACTTAGACACTTAACGCTCTTAGTCCAAGTATATACTTAATCTCATCTACGCTTCCTGTAAATTCGATCCCGACTCCTAGTTGGGTAATTATTATTGCAATCGACCGATTCACAACCCCAATCTGAGGTTTGACTTGGGCGAGATCACTTTTTGGCGCCGTTGTCGTGGAGCTAAAAACAGATTTAGCTATATATTTGGTTTTGTGTGTGACTTGTCTTCTTTTCCTTCCGGGTTACTTATATTTTGTGAAACAATTGTAGGTACAAAAAGGGCTCTCAACAACAATGATCCTCTCGGAAACTTGCCATTGGCGGAGGATGTGGATGATGACCAAGTTGGCGAGGTTCCTCTTGAACCTCAAGCAAATAGACGAGGCAGACCACCTCATGACAATGTTCTCGTCCCTCCCCCTTTTCCACCAAGAGCCACTCCACACTAGGTGTTTCCAAACAAAGGATATGCAAGTGTCATAGTCACGCCCCGCATTAGGGTAGGTGTTGATACCTAATTTTTCCCTCATATTTTAAAAATACATATATACTTTCAAAATAACATATTTGCATCATTATTTAGTTTACAAACATATACAAGCATTTTCTATAATCTTCCATAATTTGTAGAGCTTTAAATTAATTTTCTTATATTATTATTGCATCCGTAATACATATTTCAAATATTATTCATTCTATTTTTCGTAATTACATGTCACGGCCCCAAATCTAACTGGATGTGATGGCGCATATCGTGATACTAGACTAGCCAATCCATTACACATAACATAAGTGACTTTTATTTAATTCAATAATATTCTACATCATAAGACTATCCACTTTTAACATTTCAACAAGTAAGGATAATTAAAAACATCTGAACAATATCCCAAAATCCGGAGTCAATGGTCATGAGCATCTAAAAGAAAATATAATATCTGACACAATTTCCTAAATACAACAAGTCTAGAAAATGTAAATAACGACAAAATAGGAAGGAGAAGGGAAGGGCTGTGAACGACGTGCATCTACCTCGCAGTCTCCGACAAATGCTCCAACAAGGATGAATCAACTCTCACTCGGTACTGGCACCTGAATCTGCACACAAGGTGCAGGGAGTAACATGAGTACGCCAACTCAGTAAGTAACAATTATAACTAAATACTTGAGTGCAGTGACGAGCATTAAAAATCATGTAATTTCATCATAAGTAACAGTGGAAATAAATGATCCAAATCAAGAATCTAAATTTCCGAATATCTCATAAAAACTCCAGTTTTCCATTTAAAATATCGTATAAGGTATTTGTTCAACATTATCATTAGAGGCTCAGTGTGGAAAGAGTGGGAAAATAGTAGTCTCATAAGAATACGCCCCTCGGGCACAATATCACTCACAGAAAAAGCCTCTCGGGCAAGCCTCTCAGTCACTGGCGAATCAACTCTCATCAGTCAATACTCACGTTCATCACCCTCGCTCAATAGGTACCATATAGTAACCGTTGCGGCGTGCAGCCCGATCGATAAATAGTCAAATGTGCTCACTCGAGATGTACAGATTCCGGAGGGGCTCCTACAGCCCAAGCGCTATATCGCTGCGACATGCAACCCGATCCAACATATCTCGTTGCGGCGTGCAACCCAATCCATATATATATATATATATATATATATATATATATATATATATATATATATATATATGTGTGTGTGTGTGTGTGTGTGTGTGTGTGTGTGTATAACGCTGCGACATGCAGCACGATCCATAACTATCCTCACAATCCGGCTCTCGACCTCACTCAGTCATCCTCACAAGCCACTCGGGCATCTCAATACAAATCAAGGGGACTCAGCCCAAAATATCTTTCATTTATTTAAAAATAGAGTGATGGACAGGAATAAACAGGGAACGGGTATAAATCATGACTAAGAATACATTTTCTATCATAATAGTGTGACGACAGTAGTAAATATACCCCTGAAGGTCCAAATAGGTCGGCACAAGTCCCCAAATATGGCATACAACCCAAAGCATAGTAATAATCTCTAAAATACAGAATATCATATGATTTCTAGTCAAATACGCGGCTTAATAGCCGTTATGGGACGGACCAAGTCACAATCCTTATCGGTGCATGCCCATACGCCTGTCACTTAGCATGTGTGTCACCTCATTTATCAAAACAATACAAAAAACCAGGGTTCCATACCCTCAGGTCTAGATTTACAATCGTTACTTACCTCAAACCGGCCAAAATCCTAACCCACAATGCCTTTGCCTCGTGACTCGGCCTCCAATCGCTCTAAATCTATCAAAATCGGTACCATATCATCAATATGTGGTAAAAGAACAAAACCCACGCGATACTTACCAAATTTACTCAAAATCCCAAAATTGGCCAAACACGACCCCCGGGCCCATGTCTCGAAATCTGATAAAAATCACAACACTAGAATTCTTATCCCCTCACGAGTCTATACATACCAAAATCGGACCCCAAATGGCCCCTCTAATCCCCAATTTAAACCCTCCAATATCAAACCCTAATCTCCCAATTTTCCCCCAAATTGTCAACTAAAATCATGAGTAAACAATGGAATAATTACCATAAACACAAGATACAAGGTCCAAGTAGCTTACCTCGCTGGAAACACCTAATCCCCCCTTGAAATCACAGCTCAAAGCTCCCAAATCCGTCCAAAATGGTGAAGAAATGGATGAAAATTCGCGCAGGCAACCTTGTATAGGTTCTGCCCAGCAACGACCGCACCTGCGGCGCCGCACCTGCAGAAAATCCCTCGCAGGTGCGGTTTTTACTTAAAAACCAAATTTCGCATATGCGGTCTTATTCACGCACATGCGGGCTCGCAGATGCGAGCCAACCTCCGCACCTGCGCTTCCAGGACAGGCTCCCTATTTTCGCATCTGCCCAAGGTCGTCCGCACATGCGCCTTCGCACCTGCGGCTCCCCGTCCGCAAGTGTGGCCACACCAGAAGGCATGCACCAACAGCCAATTTGCTGCATTTTCCCAACTTTTAACTTTCGTTAGCCATCCAAAAAAATCATCCTGAGGCCCTCGGGACCTCAACCAAAAGTACTAACAAGTCATATATCAATATTCAAACTTAGTTGAACCCTCGGAACACTCAAAATAACATTAAAACACCAAATTAATCCATAATTCAAGCCTAAGGATTTCTAAACTTCCTAAATTCGCCAACGATGCCGAAACCACCCAAACCACGCCGGAATGACCTAAAAATTTGTACACACATCCAAAATGACATGACGAACATGTTCCAACTTTCAGAATTCCATTCCGACCCTGATAGCTAATTTTCCACTACCGATCGGAAATCGCATAAAATCCAATTTCGCCAATTCAAGCCTAATTCTACTCCGGACCTCCGAACAACATTCCGAACACACTCCTAAGTCCCAAATCACCTAAGGAAGCTATCTGAGCCATAAAAATCACATTCCGAGATTATTTACCCATAAGTCAACTTCCGGTTGACTTTTCCAACCATTAAACCATCTTAAGAGACTAAGTGTCTTATTTCTCACCACGACCACTCCGAAGCCGAGACAAATGACCCAACACAACATAAATGAGTTAAACAACACAAAACGAAGCATAAATGGGGAAAACAGGGCTAATCTCTCGGAATGACCGGCCAGGTCGTTACCTTCTCCCCCTCGTAAACAAACGTTCGTCCTCGAACGGGTCTAGAAACATACCTGGAATATCAAATAAGTAAGGATATCTGCTCCGCATCTCCCGCTCAGTCTCCCAGGTGGCCTCCTCCACCGCCTTCCCTCTCCATTGCACCTTCACTGAAGATATATCCTTAGACCTCAACCGTCTGACCTGACAACCCAAAATGGCTACTAGCTCTACCTCATAGGACATATCACCCTCTAGCTAAGTCGTGCTGAAGTCCAAAACATGGGACGGGTCACCAACATACTTCTGAAGCATGGAAACATGAAATATCGGATGCACACTCGACAAGCTAGGTGGCAAAGCAAGTCTATAAGCCACCTCTCCAACCCTCTAAAGCACCTCAAAAGGTCCTATGAACCAGGGACTCAACTTGCCCCTCTTCCCGAACCGCATAACACCCTTCATGGATGACACCTTCAGCAGAACATTCTCCCCAACCATGAAAGATATTCTCGAACCTTTCTGTCTGCATAGCTGTTGATACCCAATTTTTCCCTACAATATTTTTAAAATGCATGTATACCTTTAAAACTATGCATTAGCATCAATTGGTATTTGTCCATAATTTCTACATGTTAAAATTAATTTGCCCTAGTATTCTTATTTTTAAATAATTACAAAATCGCACCACAAATGATTTTGAGACATTTCTTGATTTAATATTACCATTTATAGTCATATTAAGTTTAAATTATTTCATAAATGGTCAAATTTACACTTTTTGGTTACAATTGCAATAGCTTTGCAATTGTAGCCCATGCATGCATTACTGCATTATTTTACCAAAAAAGGGTCCATAGAATTTTTAAAATATTGAATAATTATTTTAAAATATTTCTATGCATGAAAATAATTTTGTATAATTTTTTAATTATTTTATAAATTAATTATTTAGGTATTTAATAAATAGCCCATTTATTTTCAGTCTTAACCTCTCTAACCAGCCCAAACCCTTTTTTTAAAAAGATAGCCCAATCTCTTAGGCCCACATATTCATCCGCCCCAACCCAATACCCCGTCCAATACTGAATGTTGATCATTTTGATCGACGGTCCAAATCCCCCTTACCTTAATAAAACCCAAATGACCCCCTAAACCCTCTCATTTTCCATCATCTCACCCGACGTCACCCTCTCTCTTCTCTCTCAACTCTCTCTACCTAAACCCTAGTTCTCAAGCGCCGTCACCGGCATATATCTCCATCATGTGATGTTTCTATGTCTTCTCAGGCCTATCTTAGCCTCCTACTCAATATGGTTCTTTGTCTTTTTAGATCCTTGAGAGGATCTCAAGGAACCTAGGCGGTTCTGGTTTGCACCCTTGCTTCTTGTCTGTCTCAGGCCATTTGCTCGACTATGAGTAAGAGATCTTTCTTATTTTGTTATGAATCTATGGTTTCTAGGCCTATGTTCTCATCTCTGTTATGTTTTCTAAAATACCCTAGTCTATTTTCTTCGATCTTCTCAAGTCTGTATAGATCTGAGACAAATCGAACAACTCTTACATGTTTTTCCTTGAAATTTTCTGGTTTTAACTGGTTTTCTGACTTTTTCCTAAACTAGGGTTCATTACGAGTCGTTTTTCAAAGGTCTTTCTGATTTCTAAGTGTTTAATCGATTCTCCTTTTACCTTTCTGACTGATTTGTGCAAAGAAATACTTAAGCCCTAGTCGATTTTATGTGAAACTCTTTTTTATAATTCTTGCTTCGATTTTGAGTCTTTCAGTGTTACCAATCGTATCAACTCATTCTGTATCTTTTGACTTACACGATTTTCCTTTGACAAATCTAGTATTATGTAATTTTACCCTAATTGAGCCCTATTAGGGTTCAAATCCGGCTTTCTGGATAATTTCTATATTTTTGTGAAGACTTTATTAGTTTATTTTCTATTTATGGAAGTTGATATATTCCAGAAATCATCGTTACTTTGAGATTTGGCTGATTGATTTAATCTGTTAGAGATTTGTATGCCTAAGTCTTGCATGTTTCCCTGTTTACGACCTTAATTAGTCATTCTTACCTTATTTGATTCCCTGTATATTTATTGATTCCTTTACATGATTCTTCCCTTAATTAGACCCATGATTATTTTATTCTGAACTCCTTTATTTGGTTTGATTTGAACTTCTTTCCTTAATTAGATTTCCTATTATTACCGTTTGGCTAATTGCTTTCAATTAAGGGAGGTTTATTTTGAATCCGTATGTGATTGGATTCTGTGACTTTCTTAATTGAATGAAGTTGATTCTTTTACCTTAATTACTCTACTCTCGAACTACTATATAAACTCTCTTATTTTACTTCTTAACACACGAACACTAAGTTCAGAACACACTCACACTCAAACTCTCTCTTCTTTCTCTGTTACTTGTGACAACTATTGGTCTAGCGGGCTGAAAGCCAAGGCTAGACATTGGAACTGCACCTGCTTTACATTCTGCAATTTCTTCTTTAACCGGTATGTCTCTAGTTAAATTTTGAAATTCAAACTCCATGTGTTTCGTTCCTGCACTAGTTCATTTGGTTATGTATTCCTGTAACGACCCAGTCTGTCGTTACGTAGAACCTGCATTATTATTGTTTTTATTGCCTTGTCATGGAGTGGTTATTCCATTATTGATGTGTTAGAGTTGATAGGCTTGAAATCGAAATGGTTAAATGAGAATTCAGTCACTTAGTCCTTAAGAATAACCTTAAAATGAGAAAAGTCAACTAAGAGTTGACTTATTGGTAAACGACCTCGGAACGCGGATTTTATGGCTTGAATAACTTCGTTAGGTGATTTGGGACTTAGGAGTGTGTTCGGAATAATTTTGTGATGTCCGATGTAGAATTAGGCTTGAATTGGCGAAAGTTAAATTTTGGCGATTTCCGGTCGGCAGTGGAAAATAGGCTATCGGGGTCGGAATGGAATTCTGACAGTTGGAACAGGTTCATAATTTTATTTTGGATATGTCTGCAAAATTTCAGGTCAATCGGAGTTGTTTTGGATAGTTTCGGCATCTTTTGTGGATTTTAGAAATTTCAAAGTTCTTAGGCTTGAATCCGATGTAAATTTGGTGTTTTGATGTTAGTTTTTGTGTTTTGAGAGTGCAAATAAGTTTGAATGATCATATGTGATGTGTTGGTATAGTTGGTTAGGGTCCCAAGGATCTCGGGTGAGTTTTGGATAGGTTTGGGCTGCGTTGTGCTCGTTTTCTTATGCTTCGGCGTCGTTTCTTCAAGCATAAATGATATCATATTGAACAAATGAGCTCCGATTACTGTTTTTAAAGAAGTATTAGATCCGTATCGTAATTACGGACCCGTAGAAAAAAGAATCATCGAATTTGAGCATCGTATGAGGATTCTATGGCCATTTTACCAAGATTGCCCAGATTTTTCAGGTTAATGACGAAATTGCCCCTGACGGCGTATTAAAAACCTGCACTATTTGCAAATCTTAAAACTACATATCTCCTTTATTATAAGGTCAAATTGAGTGATTCAAAAGGCTAAATTGATTAGAATTTCACAAGGAATCCATTGGGAGCAGTAAAACGCGTGAACAACATATGTATAACGAGCAGTCTGAGTTTTCTTCCAATTTTTGAACGGGAAGAAGCTTTTGAGGCGATTTTGAAGAGGGAAATCCTTGTTCTTCATTGAGGTAAGTGTTCTAGTCATTAAAACTCGTTTATGGGTGATTATAGACCATAATCTCAGCCTTTAATTCATGAAAAAATAGTAGAAAAATAGGATTTTGGGGCATGAGATTATGAGACCTTCAAGGGTCGATTTGAGGGGTCAAACGAACTCCGATTTTGGTGTTCTTTATATGTAGGGACTCGTGGGAAGATGAAGAACACTTTTCTGTAAAAACAATTTGAGTTTCGGGACGCGGGCCCGGGGGTCGGGTTTTGACCGATTTCGGATTTTTGAGTTAAATTCGATATTTTTCAATTGGAATTTATTCCTTAAGCGTATATTGATGATAAAAATATGAAATTGGTAGATTTGGAGCCTTCGAAGGTTTATTCGAGAGGCAAACGTGTTGCGGAATAATTCCGGGCTAGTTTTGAGGTAAGTAATGTCTTTA
>MDKH01033685.1:0-87204 GCA_005239495.1 Nicotiana undulata | reverse complement strand
CACTTGAATAGGAAGTTGAATCGTGAGCAGGCTATTGGATTTCTTCCTCGCTACCCACCTTCTATCTTCCTTACTTTCTATCTTGTCTAAGCTTGCTGGATATTCTTCATCCGCTGTATTGAATTAAATCCTCAGTAGCCATACCAAAAATGAACCAATGCCAACAGAGGAGTTACGGGCGAGCAAGAAAACCTTATGGTTAAGAGGACTGCGACCGTGAAGGGAGGGATGAGCCCGAATGCCCACTTTGGGATATCCTATGGGTCTTAGTCAAATATAACCAAGGGAATAGAATGAATCGTCTCTTTTATGTGGTTAACACGGGGTCGAAAGGTTTGACGCGCGTTCCTAGCTTTGCCGGAAACACTTTGGACCAGCTAAATCCAGGAAGTTCAGAGGGTAGGAGGTATGGAGAAAGGAAAGCATTTGAACTCATTATAGTGCGCATCGGCTAGAGGCGGCGGACATTAGGCCGTTCACGGGGACTGAGTCCTTTTATTTAGATGCTCTGTTTGACGACCTTTCTTTTGGCAAATGGAAAAGTCAGTTTTTTTTATAGTCGTCTCTTGCTTTATCGAAGGATTGATATAGAGAAGAAATTCCTATATTTCTTATCTAAGCCCACCTACCGCCTTCCTTCCGGAGCAATAGAACTTCTTTCTAACTTCATTAAAAAAACTGTTTTTGGATCAGGAATCAGACTTTTCTTTTATTGTTTCTTTCACCGGCATGAGCCACCTCTTCTTTTTTCAGGAGAGTGGGCACCCTAGTCTCAGGATTTGGTTCTATGTTTTCTACCTTTTGTGAAGTACAACGTTTGGCGTGAACTGTTGGAGGAGCATAATCATACTCTACCCTAAACTCTTCGGGCAAAATAAACGGGATAACTATGTTAGCTATTCGTTTCGGCGGTACCCAGTGCATGCCTTTCGCCTTGCCTCCCTTCCTAACCTTGCTCGATCCAATAGCCCGATCCTAGCCCACTCACCTTTCTCCAAGATTGAAGTTAGAACTAGGAGTCCTAAAATCTTAATGAAAAGGAGCTTGGCATCCATGTGTTCGAGAGGTAGAAAACGACCGTTGTGCCCGGGTTTACCAGGTAGGTATAATCCAACGGGACCCTATCCCGTCCTGTGGTCATGAACAAAGGTTCCATCCTGAAAATAAAAGAGAGCCTTCACGGAAAAACTGTTGGAATGAGATCTCTCATACAAAAAGACCTGAACTAACTACTCGCTCAATGCGCATTGAAATTCGAATGAATGCCTTTATTTCGCATCTTTGAGTTGAGCTTAGCCCTCTTCCTATCCTAAACTCCTAGAATCATAAGGAACGATTGATGGTTGATCTGGCAATTCTGTTTAGTAATTAGTTAGTCTATCAAGCAGAAAACTATGACTGAGGAAGTCTCAGGGAGGGCACCCCCTTTTAAGGTAATTATATGTCGTCTCCCCCCATGTAAGAACTCTCTTTAACCGGAATCTTTAAGGCTAAACCTTTTTTTAACCGATTAAATCGTAAGTTGCATCCTCAACTTCTGGACGGGTTCGAGAGTTTGGTTCGACTGAGATGGATGTCTCATCGGGTTTAGAAGGGGATGGGAATGCAGATTTGGATGCCTCGTATCGTATGATAAAGAAGAGAGTTTTTACAAAGCCCTAGATCTAGAGCTTGTTGAGAAAGTAGCTTTGAAGATGGGCTTTCTATGGGAAATAGGGAAGTTTAAAGCGATAACAAAGGCCTTAAGGAATAGGATCTCTTTCTGCGTCTACTGATGCTTTTGAAAAAAGCCTTTGGTTTGGCTTGTTTAATTGATTCGTACGTAATCCGAGAGCTTCATACGTGGGATTTATTTGGCAAAGGAAAGTCAAGAGAAAGGGTGGTAGCTATTCTAGCAAGTCTTCTGTGGAGGAGTAGCACTAGGCTAGTAACTTATTACACTAGTCTCGATTCCTCAAGGTTGTACGAGCTGTAATAGTAGTAGAAAAACCTCCCGTCCCGAGTTGGATTAATCCATGCCTTAACTAAAGAATTCTCGCCATCTCAGAAAATATCTGGTGTGGAGCCCAGGCTAGCCAACAATGAGAAATGCCTTCCTCTTTTTTGTTGATTTAGGTGACGTAGTCTTATCCGATGAATGGCAGTGAGAAGGAGGAAAAGGTCGTAAAGGGCTAAGCTAAGGGAGGTTGGCGCGAAGTCAAGTGGAATTTTCTCACACCGCATGGGGTGGTTCCCTACGCATATGCAACAAGCTCTTATTTGGATCTCCCTAATCTAGGGGGTTCTCACGCCAAGGTTCCTTTGTTTCGGGCAAGTCCAATTACAAACAAAAGAGAAGGTCGGTCCCGTCCCACGGGCTAGTGAAGGTGGAAGTCCAAAGCTTAATAAGGTGGAAGGCGAAGCCTAGGAAAGAGCAAGGGTTGAAAGACAAGAGAGAAGAATTCAATCTCCCCTATTTGTTCCATTCTCAATGGTTAGTCGGCTGGCCGGAATGCTTTCGTTTATCGGATCGATCGCAGTGGTCAAGTGCGCTGGACGACACGACATTCTCGTTTAAATAGTACCATCGACTGGAGACCGGATTGCTACCAGAGAGATGAATGACTATAGGCACGGAACTTACTTTTGACCCTTTCTTTGCCCCTTGGTTCGCTAGCTGACTTGCCAGCGCTTGGATTCTCGAACTCTAAGAGCGAATTTTAGGAATTTGTTCACATCTGATTCGATGGCATCTGTCCGCTTTCTACTCTTTGCAAGCGTGCTACTGACTCGATGGACAAACACAAGAAACTGCTTTGCCTCTAGGTTGACTTGGATCACATCATCCCGAACTTTTGATCGTATGTCGTCCAACTTTGTTGGTGCCGTGGGTGTCAGTCTTCTAATGTCAGCTCTTTGGTAGGCCAATCGATCTCTGCTTGATTGGCCGTAACTGCATGATCGATCTGACAAAGATTCCCATGTAGATCTATGAAACTACAGCCGAACCAAATGGGAATCCTAGGTATAGGCAAAGGTGGGAGGGGTGAGAGATCAAGCTGGCGTGAGGGCAAGGGAAATAACATCCGAGCAACGCAAGCCCTAGAAATTGGCAGGCTATGAATTTCTCTCCTTCGGTATAGGCTGTCCTGGCTCGTTAGGTCCCAAGAATCCAAAGGATACAAGCTTCTCAAGGCCGAGTCGGAAAGCTTTGTTTGTAGAGTCTCTTTCAGTTCAGGTCTTGAATCATTTGATTTGGAAAAAAATTGGACGGAGAAAGACTATTATAGGGCTAAGAGAAGCTCTCATGTCAAGCCTTTGATTCTTTTGGCAATGCCATTTCGAAAGAAAGGGAACCTGTTGGGTTGGGAGAACCTAGATATGTCGATTTAGAAAAAGCCGATGCATATGGGAACGAAAGGTGAATGGAGGGGTGCTCCAGCGAGTTATTCTAGATGTCGGAAGTTTAAAGATTGGATTGAGGAATGCAAACTCATTCGACAAAGAGCCCATGCAGGACTTGTTCGGAACTATTGGAATGATTCAGTTACCATTCGATTCTACCGGGAGATCTTAACAATGAATACTGATATGGAACGGATGCGGAAACAGAGCCCCTACCTTCTCTTCTCAAGGAAGAAGCGGGAAGGAAAGGTTGGTTGCACGTTTTCTGGGAGTAATGCCTCCTTTCTCTCTCCCCCAAGGACTCAGTCTCTCGGGTATCTATCAACATATAGATATCTTGCCTCTGTCGCTGCATAGAGTCTTCTTCAATCTCCGAGTTCAAAGGGTAGAACAAGGGAAGGTCAAGGCTTTCTTCTCATTACTCTTTCCATGGCAAAGTCAGCATCTTAGCCCGAAGAGCTAGGATTTCTTCCTCTGCGTCTGTTGCTATTGATGTGTCTATTCCCATTGACTCTTTTTGAGTAAGATCAGTAGGCGATAAGCTCACATCCAGCTCCATAGAAGGAAAGATCAAAGTCATCTTATCTTGACACCCTAGAAGACAAAACTCTTAACGATGCTTTGAATAGCAATCTTTCGTACCCCATTCAATAGACTTGCTGGGAAAGCTTAATAGAGTGACCAAACTAGGACCTTAGACGAAGAGAGTGTCCAACCAATCACGACAAGCAGCCCTGCACTAAGCAAGTCGTATTCCCAGCTTTGTTTCTCCTTCGATTGAGTTGGATTGGAAGAGTCAGCCTGCGGGGTAAGCCTTTTCATGTGTGCGCATTATTGTTGATTTCTCTCTTTTTTCTAGAGTAAGAAATCCAATAGGGATTCAAAATCTACCACAACATAAGGAGAGGAGGTAGAGTAATAGCTTGGGTTGATCCTCTTAATGAAGATCGATCTGGCAGAGGAGAAGTAGATCCATTCAAGTCCAAAGCAAGGTGGAAAGTCTCAATTCAATGCTGCGGTTGATAACCGTAGCAATAGTCAAAGGCACTGGAGGGAAGCCGCTTGGGAGATGGCTTATGCTGTTGAAAGCCTAGCTCATCCTAGCATGGCATATCTGTATCCCCCTGATAATGATCATTCCTATTCGATATCATGAATAGGTATGCTTGTCAACCATTTCTATATGCGAGATGGAGGGATGCTTTGGTTTGGAGCTTTTCCCATTAGGCTGCTTTCTCCTCGCCTTGTCGATATAGCGCATCTTATAGGGCGTCTTTCATCAAGTAAAGGCTCGTGATAAGGCTCTTTTGGAACTAGGCTCTCTTAAGATCGTGCGAAAGAGTTCTTCTTTACCGAGAAGATTAGCATGACTATTTGTATAAGTAATAGAATGTATGAAGTCGGCCCGAGAAAAAGAAAAAAATTTACTTTTTGAAGTCAATTGTTTTTCTTTCTAAAAGAGGGCCTGGAACTGGGCTCTCTTCACATTCCCTAAAGGCGTTAGGAAGAGATTTAATCAGCCAGCGTAATAACTTCAATCGATAGAAAAATCTATCAAGACCTAAAACAAAGAATACAATCTCCCAGGGAGTCTTGCATATCTCGAGTTTAGAAGTCTCCTCACGCTTTTTCCATCACGATTTTCTCTTCGAGAACACTCGCCTCGTCGATTCTTCCCCTCGTTCCTTTTATCTTGGACATCGAGATGTTTATGCAAAGCATTCTTTTCTACCCTATGTAGGAGACACAAGCTACGGAGCTGTAGATTTAAGACCTAAGGATATTTCTTTGACGGGTGATCGGGTCTTAGAATCCTCAGGAAAGTGTAAGCACTTGTATAAAATTTCTATTTTGCTTTCTATATATATATATATATGGATTTCTCTTGACGGAATATACCAAGCTAAATCTTCTTTTTAGAACCACAAATCAGTGAAGTAGGCGACAATTGCTATTAGGGTCTGTCTTAAGGCATTGGCTCTCTAAAAAAAGGATTTCCTATCGTTGCATGGGTTCCTTTTTGTATAAAACATATTGACTACAAATTGAACTAAAGAAAGAATGTTGACTGTTCGATAACATGAAGACTGCAATCTCGACTTAGAATAATCAAACGCCCATCACGAGTCACATGGGCACCCCCACCAGGTAGAATAGTTGTGATATCCCCATCAAGATCTAACTCTAAGAGGATACTATTCATTTCTTCTTTACACTGGTGCTCGCTTTGGAGACTAAACAATGGAAATAATACGTAACAGTCAGCAAAGTAACGATAATAAGATAGACTAGGGTATAGTTGTTTAAATCCCCAGTCGAAATCATCCAACATAAAATTGTATAAGACCTTAGTGATTAACCCAGCGTGTGGGATCCCTACTTCCGTAATAGAACAATTAATTCCATTTTGGTCATAAACTGGTATATTTAAAAAGGATAAAACTAAGGATATTACATACCTATCACGCACCAAGGGTGCCAGCTTCCGTAAAATTCTTTTATGAGGAATAGTACCTTGTGAGGGTGCTAGATTCAAGATGAAAATAGTTATAATCTTCCCCACTCCACCTAATTTGGAAAAGAACTCACGGCGATCTCTGGGAAAACCACACGACTGCTCCTGAAAGATAGATGAACGCATAAAACAACTATTCAACATATGCGCCAGAGCGATTAAAACGAGAGCGTCCCTTTCACCGGGACAAACAACCCATTTATGATCAGGGTCCCCTGGCTAACATAAAGTTTCAACATAAAAAAATCGCCTCGTCTTTGGGAATACGTAATAACTTAAGTGGGGACAATGCATACTTCTCTTCTGAGATAAGAATGATTATATCACATCTCGCCATCTGAATCAATTCTGAATGAACAGTATCTCTATCTGGCTTTGTTATTATTACAGTGTTATCTGCACCCAGCCAGTAAGTAGAGATATGGAGAGAGGGCACAGCTTTGTCGCGGACCTTTCTTTGGTTTCTTTTATGAACTCCACTGGTCGTCCATGGGTTATAGGGGCTTTCCATTGTATATAAATAAACTTTCGTATCCTACTCTACAAATCCCATTTTCCTTAAGCATATAGAAACCTATGATTCAAATTTGCATATGCTGCTGCTTTGGTGAGTTTAGTGATCATGGCTGGCTCACCTGATTTATCAGCTGAGTAGTAAGCCTCGTTGGGATAATTATCAATATCTCTTCCTATCAAAATGAGATTAGGAGGGCACCCTTTTTAAAGAGCCAGCCTGTCTTTTAATAGAAACTATTTGCAATTACCTTAGTCATTCTCTTATATAGTGTAGTCCCCATAGCAATGGGCTTTGGTCTAGTGAGGTTTTGCTTTTTTGGGAATCATTGCTAGGAATAAGGATTGAATTGCACCTAGTTTGCTCCTGTTTGACTTCAATTACCATATGGAAATGGAGATCGTCCAACATTATGTTCCAGCACTGCCCCTGAATTAATCAACCAAGTAGAAGTTGAAGTTCAGTTGGAATCCATATAGTCTAGTAGTTTTTTACTATGAATAACCCCTACTGTTGATAGAGAGCTTACCGCCCCACCCTTTATAGTCGCGACTGTTGTCATGGAAAAAGAGTTTGTTTTCTGTCAAAGAAGCATGCTTAACACAGCCTATAGCATAAAGGCATTCGAGCCAAGTCTAAACTAAATTTTGGGCAAGGGCCCGTACTCTCTCTTCTATGGATACGCTATCCCTTCCGGCTATGGTATGGGGAAGGGGAGGTGAGATCTACTCATTGATTTTATATTAGATGAGCGACCGTACTATGATCGTTCGAGAGACATGGGCCCACGCGCTACACACAAGAATGAATTGTTATGCGGTCGGTAAACTCTTCCTTTATGTGGGCAGCCTATCTAATCGGATCACGTATTTTTCATTATCTAAAATAAAGAACATCTCCCACCAAAAGATCAGTCCAATAATACCACTCACTGGTAAATAGCGCAATACTTCTTCGTGAATCTCCGCTATTTGAATATGGAACATTTAACAACGAATAGGAATGAAATGGCTATAGCTCCTATATCTACTGGGAAGATCATAGCGAAGAAGTCGAGACCTAACAAAAGAAGTAAACCTGAAGTGTTGCGAAAGACTGGGATGAGAAACAAAACGGAATGTACCGGATTTTTAGCATGTACAACCATCAAACCAGAGACCAAAATAGGGCTCGACAAAACAGAAAGTATCATAGTACGTCGTCCTTCCCTGAAATGGAACTTTCATGCTGGAGCAAGAACTAGCATGAAAGTCGATCTATTACAACCAGCGCGGTTGTTCATATTTCATTTTCTTCTTCCAAGCCCTTCTTAGAAAGCACTCACTGAGTTACTTACGGATTCTCAAATCTCTCTCGACACCGAGAATTATTTATGTGCCCAGGTCGATTAGAGGTTCAGCTTCCTTCTCCCCCACCTTTTAGCCTTCTGGACCCCTGGAAAAAAAAACTGAAATCAAAAAGAAAGAAGAGAAATTGGGCCATCTTTCCCGAGAGAGGCCGCCTTCTCTCAGGCCAGCAGTCTTCTACTTCTAGTCGACTGCTCTATGACGGGCTTCCCTCTTTCCTTGGCTCTGCTCGCTCGTCTACGCTCCGACCCAGCAAGTAATAATTGAAAAATGATATTTCCTTGCCTGCATTAAGATTTAAAACTTGTCGTCAAAAAAAAGGCAATCAATCAGAATCAAGAAAAAATATGGAAATAGTGAATCAAGATCTAGATGGATCCCTATCTTTATCTCTATCCACGGAGATACCTATCTATATGGAGAGAGATCTATCTATGAATCGGCCTAGACTATCCTCTATCCGGATAGATATGTCCCTATGAGCGACTACGCCGATCTTTATATGTTTTGGCCACGTCCCTTTCCGCTCCGAAGAAGAAGTTTTGTATCTTTCAATCTTATGTCGTGAGGTATGTGACCTATGTTAGGTCCATAAGATACCACAGCTTTTGGTGTTCTATGATTCACCTCCGAATAATGAGTAGGTAGTTCGATCCTTTTTATTTTGATCTTTTTAGTAAACTGATGGGGGGATGCGGAGCAATAGGTCGAATTACTATATAAAGAAGAGTTATAAACTATAGGACTTCTTGTTCGAGTAGGAATATTTCGGTTTTTCTCGTTCCTTCTCTTCGATAAGAATAGGGATTTGAAATGATACAAATTCCTCTTCATTCTGTTGTGCTCAGCGAAAGAACTGCCTAAGCATACTTTTTCGGATCCAAACTTCTTTGTTCTTTCTAAGTCTTCTTCTTGCATAGAAGAACGCAACTGTTGCAAAAATCAAGATTTTAGTAGTAGGCGGGCATCCCCTCTTAGTTTTTAGTAGGCGGAACCATTCTGTTTTGGTTCTTCTCCACGGGTGATCCAGGAATATTCCCATTATTTTTTCAACTGAGATTTCGATATAGAAGGATCTCTTTATTTCTTCACCGCGGGTTCTCGCATCATTTTCTTGAAAAGATATTATATCACCGTGGGAGAGTTTAAAATGAGTAATGTTAACCATTCCATTATTCACACAAACCCTTCGATGACTTATCGGCTGCCTTGCTTGAGGAATAGTTTCACAAAAATGGAGACGAACCGGGATAACGTCCGATCTTGTTTCTGGATTGTGTAGAAAAGGGATATATGAAGTTCGTTCTCTTCCTCTGTGCATCTCTGTGATGGGTAAATCTCCATAAAAAAGGGACAACTTTTGTGTAGTTTGTGATTGGATGTAACTGTTAAGATTTTCTCTAGAAAAAATCTTTCTCTTAATCTCTCTTCTTGTTCCTCAATCTCCGGAGAATACAGCGTTGTATTATTGTAAGTTCTCTATTCCAAACATTTCCTGAAAGTAGACGACAAGTTTTAAATCTTAACGCATGCAAGGCATATCTCGTTGAATCAGTCTTTTTCGCCAAATCGCGTATAACGGGAATTGAACCCCCTCTGCTACTGGCGGGCAGATGTATAATGTACTACTTCTATCCAGCAACTTATTAGGAGTAGGTTTTGGCTTGCCCCTTTCTTCTTATTAGTCAGATACGTTTTCCACCCTTTCCCCTTTTAATATAATAATAAGGTAAGCTTCCAAAGCTCCTTTCTTCAGCTGGTGCGCAGGAGCACACTTTCGTTTTCCCCTTTACAAGGGGCTTTCATGAACAGGGATTTCCCGACATCAGTCTTCTCTTCCTATCACTTCACTTCGTTCTAGAAATCTGGTCTCACCGGGTCGGGCGAAGGGGAAGGAAGAGATGGGTGGTCTGGGAACAACAACAAGAGAGGGCTCGTAGCCCCCCCTCTCACTCTTCCCCACGCCTATTTGTTCATCCGAGATGCAGAACTCTTTTTTTTTAATGAATAGATAGAGCCATGATACATTCCGAAATATTGTAAAGGTAAATAGACTCTTTTCGCCCCCTTTTCGATGTCTACCTGAGGACCTATGTTAATGTTTTGGAAAGGGGATGTTCGCCTTTTGTAACAAATAGACCCACGATATGGACTAATATATGTTCTTACCCATAAGCATAAGTAAGATCTATTCATAATTGGTCAGTCCCCCACGACAGGGCTTCTCGCTTTTCATGAATGTGTCTCCCCCTCTGCTTATGTGAGTTTTACCCGCCTTTTACTCTGTTTTCTTCTGACTCTCTATGAGCCCTTACTTTTTCGGAGGGTCGGCTGGACATGGGAGCCTCAGCTCATGCATCGGTTTACCGAAATAACCTCTGCTCTCCCACTTCCTTCTATTCAAACGGTGAGCAGCCCTTAAACAAAAAGGCCTAAGAGGGTTCTTCTTTATATATTACATAAGCCCTAAAGTAGGTAGCCCTGAAAGCCGAACTCAGCAGAGTGGGTTTTGGCTTGTCCCTTTCTATCTTATTAGTCAAACCTAAACGTCCTTATTTCAAAAAACATCGCTAACACCCTATCTATAGTAAGGGACCTTTTCAATTCAATCTCCCACTTGATTTCGGACAGTCAAATATAAAGACTCTTTGGTAGCTCTTCGTGCCTCCTTGACTTCTCAAACTGAACTAAGACTATCCAACTAGAGTATAGCCGGAAGCAGCTCTTTTTGTATTGAAAGTATTTTCAAATAGCAATCCATCGCGTCGGTAATAAGACTTAGAGTAAACGAACGATTCAAGCTCCTTGCAGAAGGCAGTTCAGCTTGATAACTCAATAAGCTGTATTGACAGAACAAAACCACTCTTTCAAAGGTGGGATCAATCCCAACCTATTCTTCTTAGCCTAACAGTCTATTCGTGGAAGTAAATTATCCAAAAAGTCTCCTTACTAGACCTAACATCCTGTCATCGCTTTCAGATACAAGGAAGTTGGACTAGTTATTAGACCAACTATCTCACGCTCTCTCTCTCAAACCCAACCAAAGGAGCACATCTAGTTGAAAGACTCTCATTTTTATTTAGAATAGGAAGATCTTTCAGTTCGTAAAAGCTTAAGCTTAAGAGCTTTATCCAATCAGTAATGAGAGGAGACTTTTATAAAACCCTCATGCCTTCTCTGGAGACAGAGATCTTAATGCTACCTCCGAGTCTAACAATCTAATCTTCTAGGCTTTTCGCTTTTAGAATCCTCTTTCTCTCTGATCCTTCGTGCGTTCTTTATCCTATTCCGATTCGATTTAGCTTTCTTTTAGTTGCTATATCTTTATTTTGAAGAAAGGTGGATCTATAGGGGAAAGGATAAATATATAGTATCAATAAGAAGATAGTTTGATTTTCTTGTTTGCACATGTGTATTGTCTAATCTATGAGAATCAAGCTTTTCCCCTTCCGTAAGTGCATATAGGGAAGTGGGCCCTCGTCTATTGAGAGGACTCCTATTGTCTTTATTTTATTTACTGGAGTTTCTTGTTCCCGCGCCCCCCTGGTACCGAGACCCCTGGTAATCTCTTGCAGGGCGCACAAGGCCCTTAGTCTTACCTCATGCAGTTTCTGCTTTCTTGTTGGCTTGGCGGTGCTTTCCTTCCTCTGTGGAGAGAAGATAGAAAAAGGATGTTTCCCCGCTTTCCGTCCGTCGTGTATTCCTCCTTATGTCTTCTGTAAGAACGAGAGGGTGGGCTCCCCGCTAACACTTTTTCATATATTCCCCCTTCCAAGGACGCTTTCTTGAGCCTTTTTCCCTCATCCCTTTTGGTTTGGGGACGACAAGTACTTCGTCTCGAGTAGGACACCGGTGATCTCTACATTCACCTATGTAATTTTGAAATCTGCTTTCAAGCAGCTCCGTTTTCTAAGGGAGAGTGGACTAAAAAAGGAGAAGCGTCATGCGTCATGCTTTTAGACTAGCTAGTCTACATTAAAGAAAGTGGCTTCCTAAATTAAACTAGCTTCCTCATCTTCTCTTCCCCCAACAACTTCACTCCGAAGGAATCGCATATTCTTAAGCGAGAAGATCAGACTCTTATTATTGAATTTCCATTGTTTGCACGTAATAGCTCATTCTCTATATTTTTTTTATGCTCAATCTTTCTGTTTTCCTTTTCAGTCTAAAAGGAAAGCGAAGTGACTATCATCGGATAGTCACGAGCGCTTAGAGGTATGAAGTTAAGCAAATCTTACTATCTGAAGGAGCTTAGCTTCTTAAAGGACTCTTAATAAAGAAAGCTTTTTTGAAGAAAAAAATTCAAGTAGGGCTTGAAAGAAGCCAGGTGATCCGATCAAAAGATAAAGAAGATAGACGAGAAGATAAGGGGCGAAGGACTTTTCTAAATCCGATCGGTGTAAACATGATATTAATTAGTCTTTGTCCTTTCTTAAGAGACTCCGGGCGCTCCTTGTCCTAAGCTCCAGGCATCCGGTTACCTTTGCGGATCTCCGCCGCCTGCTTTTGCGCTATTGTTCTCTTCTCTTACGCAATTCCTGACTAGTCGTAGTTTTTCTAAGTTCCGGAATAAGAGGTTTCGGCTTTTCAGGGTATTTAACATAACTAATAATTTTATATTGGAAAAGTTTAAAAGTTTCAAAAAAAATTGATCGGTATTCAACTAAGGGCCCCGTTAAAAGTAAGATGGGAGCCAATACAAAGCTAACAAGCGGGAACCCTGATCTAGACACAGTCGGATCAATTGAGTGAGCAAATCTAATGTGCGTACAAGCATCTTTTTCCTTTTATTTTTAAATTTGGCACTATTTAAATAAAAAAGAACCTACAATAAGATTTTCTTCCTTAAACACTAAGTCACTAACCCGGCCAAGACTCACCAATAAGGTAACTCCGCCCTGTGTTTTTTGGATCAAATCCGGTGACAATTCTCCACTCATGTCTTTCCAGAGCTGGGTAAGTGATCTTCAGGGGCATCTCCCCGATCCATTCTTCCCAACGCTCCTCAATTAGATCCATAACTGCTGTTGCTTGTGCAGGAGTAACTAGAGAACTGAAAATTGCAATAAAGTTGTCAACTAAGAAAGACCGGAAGTCCATGCGAGCCGGGTTGATATTAACCAAAATGATACCCTCCTCGAAAGGGCCTGAAATCAAAGACCCAGTCAGGGATAGAGTTGAGAATGACATTAAAATTGAACAACTGTGTAGGAGTACTAATAAGTTTTGTAAGGGTATAGTTTATTTAATTGAGTGAAATTAGGCCAGTAGTCTTTCTGAATGTGTTAGCTGAGAACTGTGATTCTTCGCTCGATCAATTATTGCCATCATGCTCTGGCTTTAGCATCTGCCGAGCACATCTAAGCGAAAAATAGAAAAAACTGGATTTCAATTGGATACCCTTTTTCTCTGTTCCAGGTACAAGTCAAGTTGAATTTACAAAAGAGAATACAGTGTTAGGAGTATTCAAAATCCATAAATTCACTACGAAACAAGGCCGGAACCAAGCCCTAAATTTGAGACTTTGGAAAATTGCAAATAGTAAACTTAAACTATCAATCATATTAATATTACATCCATATCCACATAGAAGTGTTGGAAAAGAAAGTTATCTGAGAGGCAGAGGTTGACTATAAACTTCATCTCTCTCTAGACCTCAGGAGTTTTTCCATAGCTGAGTTGCGCGTGTACTTCTGCCAGAGCAAAATCACGTGTGTCTCACTTGGTGTATAACCTCAGCAATATCTTCCATCAGAACCCCAAATCGGCAACGAATATGTCCTTTAGACTTTGCTAGAAATGGTCGAACACTAAAAAATAGGTGGAAAACCAGCTTAAGCTGATTGTACTTTTAAGTTCGTTCAATTCACACAGGCAGGGTGATTAATTTTTATTTATTTATTTATTTTATTTTATTTTTGGCAAATTATACTACTAGGCGAGCTGCCTAGTAGCTATTTTATTAATAATAAAAGAAAAACCACAAAAGGAAGAGTACAAATAAGGGGGACAAAAGCACTAGTAGTATAGCCTTTATGCCTTGGCTATATAATTACTCCTCGGCGCCTCACATTGCCTTATGATGGCAGCCTCATGTAGAGGATCATGGTGTAACTGCAGGCAGGGTGATTGAGGTGCGTGCTTCGCAAGTTTTTTACTTTCTTCACACAACAAAACAAAGGCATGATAGTACTGTACTCAACTGCTCGTGTCGTATGGCTCTTCTACATTCTATAATCTATAATATGTTCATTCATACCAATATACCTGCTAAAAAAACAATAAATTTTCAACCCCTCTCACAGTCATCAAACCTGCAACACCAAATTCCTCTCCGCCCTCTGCTCGGCAACGCAATTCCCATGCTCACAACCAGTTAGAGCAAAAAAATCCGCCCCCGTCTTTCTCTTAAAACTCACCTCAATCTCGTAAATGTCCTTCCCAAATCCTAGCGTAAGGTGTATGATCCGCTGAATCCATTGCTGACTTCACCACGATCGATTAGGTGAAATGGTTCTGCAAAGTTTGTTTTTTCATAAAGGTAGCGTGGTTATAGTACTCATATTGTGCCAGCCATGCAATTCGTACTGCATTGGCAGAATTGCTATACACTCTATAAAAAGAGGCTCGATAAGCCTTCGTGCTCTACAAAAAAAAAAATAGAAATTTTCTACCAGTGTATATCGAGAAGCCATGGCCCTCCCTGCTAATTCTCGACATTCCCCAGCGACTTGCTGAAATTAACGTTGAAATACAAAATGTATAAAATTTTCTTCGAAAGACTCGAATAATGTTAAATGGTTTCTTGAGGCATCTTCGCTCCATGAACCCGGCTCCTATTGAAGCCCGAATGGAAGCAAGCCGTCAAAGAATTCAGGAACTAGAAGAAAGACTCCAGGGACTACGCCAGGAGTAGCAGGCACTGATCGTGGAGGCAATCTTCCTTGGTGCCCGAGAAAACTAAAAGAGTCCGTCGACTCTTTTTAGTTTTAGAAGGTTTCAATAAGTGTCTTGAGACATTTGTTTTCATGTCTGGTGTGCTTTTTTTTTTAGTGTAGATCTTCTCCGGTGCCTACTGGAGATAGTCTCCTATCTATGCTAACTATCTTTGTTTGGTTTTATTTGTTATGTTTGCATGTATCTTAATGCTATGCTAATAGAATAATTAAAAAAGACTTATTCCCTAAATGACTACTCTAACTTTGTCCAAAAAAACTGGAATACAAATGAGATCCACAATGCCATCATTGTATGGCCGATAGTAGTACGGTAAATGACGCCTTCCTCTTCAGCGCCACGCATAATTGGCTCGCGTAAAGGAAAAAGAAAGAAAGCCCGAACGAAAGAAAGCCCGAACTAAAGAAAGCTGACCAAGAGTGCCAAACCACTCTAGTATCTTCACTCTTGCACCCCCTATGCTATTATACTTGGACTAGGGGCCTCCTTCCCTTGTGCTTTTATACACATGGAAGTACCTTTTCTTATCAATTCGCCTTCATAAAAAAAAATAGTCAAATTTGGTGACTACTATTTTAGTGTTCAACCTCTCATCCCAAAATTACCCTTTTTCCACGGAAGCCCTCCCCTCACTTTATTGTTCTTCATGAGTGGGAAGAAAGCAAAATCTTTCTTATCCAATACCAATCCGGGAATACTAGGCTAAGCATGTAGCCTAGTCGCTTCACTAGTCAAAAACAGGACTAAGAATGCTATTGGATGAGGAAATTCTGACTCCGGAAGACCTGGAAAGACAGAAATACTTTCGGTGGGTCCTTCTATTATCTCATTCACGCTACCCAATCCAAACTAATGAGTGCCTGTAGCAGCATTGAGTGAGATCCCCTTCTCCGACACCGATACCCTAGGGATTACATATTGTGCCAACTCCCCTCTGGTGCCTCGCTCTACAACCGGATACTTTTCTTGGCACTGGTTGAATTACTTGGAACCCTAAGAAAGGATCGACTGTCTCTCGCTTTACTTTACCGGTAAAGCATTTCTTGCTAGATCGGATTGAGAGTGACTTCTTCCGCTGACTAAGGTGTCTCGTTTGTGCGTTTGCAACATTCGAAAGGAAAGCCGTCTCTCTTCCATTCGGAGCAAGCATCGTAATCATACCGCTATAAAACAATCCATAGGAAGCGGAGCAACCTCTACGTATTGCCCATTCGCCATCTTTGGTAGGTCCGATTTTCTGTGCTACGTTATTATTAGATCCAGCGAATTCATTGGTATTGATTTCAGAGTCCACTGGTTGTCTAGAAAGCCGATTGTCAACTTGAATGTTTACACAAGAATCTCCAATCCAAGCCTCTTTTGTCAATCCGGGGCAATACGAGTGGCATAAGCTATTTCTTATAAACAGGCTTTCGAGAAGAAATTGGAGGACTACCAATTGATTGACCCCGGAAGTAAAGACTATGACGGTTTGACGAGCTCTTATTCGCCCCTGGCAGACCTATATACTCTTGTCCTATTGGGTATAAAGGACACGGGGAGCTGCCTTGGGTATCTCTAAGGACTTGAGCTAAGGGATTGTTTACTGAACGTCCCATACTTTACCTATCATTCGGTGAAGTGCCCCCTTCCATTTCTTAGGTAAGAGGAATCTACCTGTAATGCGTGAACCAATGCCCTTTTCTTTTGTACTAATCAACTATATGAAAAATAGAAAAGAAGGTCTTCAATCTTCACACTTGTGCGTGTTTGGAACATTTTGAGGTCAGCTTTGAGTGGTTGATTTTTTCCAACTTCCATATCAATTATGGAGAGAGAGAGAGATCGAAGGTCTTGTCGTGCGTCTTGGAGCGAATAATTGCTTAAAATAAAGACCGCTAAGGTCACATTGACATAGAATAATACGGAGTAGCTCGCACAGTGAGAAAGGCCCTGACCCTGCCAACCAAGTATCAAAAAGAAAGAGAGAAAAATCGGATATGAATAAGGGATAGGCAAGTCCCATTCAATCGATTCCTAATTCAATAGGGGAATCAAACATTTAACTATTTATGATGTCTCCCGCGGGGACGGAAATAAAAATCGAGCAGGATTCGCTCAATCAAAGACAGTTCAATTCGATCTTAGCCAAGCTAAGGTTTACCGTCTCTCCGGCCCCGTTTTGATGCACTATTGGAGAGCTCACTAGGCCCGCCGCTTTCTCAATCGAAAATGGAAACTAGCCTACTGAACGATTCCATATATCACTTACGTCATTTCTCAATAGGATAGAAATCTCAAATTTAGAATTTAAGCATGAAGTCATCATTTCGTCATCCAACATTCTTCTATCTAAGTGATTTCATACCTTACTACTCCCCTATGTCACCCTTCTAAGCTCCTTTTCCCTATGCCTTTAGTCTGCTTTGAATGATCCTTTCACTCTTCGAAGGTGAGCGAAGTACTTCGAGGGATTATAACTCTCTATAATAATGTATAATGTGATTTAACTTTTTTTTTTTTTAAACTTTTGCAAGTGAGGCCTGCTACGGAGCAGTTATATACTGTGCTTGAAGGGGTAAGGCAAAACATAGTGTGCCTTGAAGAGGGAACATGCAGTTGCGGCAAATTTCAAACGGATGAACTTCTATGTCCGCATGCTTGGGCGATTTTGAAGAACCAGCAGCTGAAACTAGGCCAGTATTGCTCTTTTTACTACAAGAAGGATAAAATCCTTAAAACTTATGAATTTCCAGTGAATCTGATGCCAGATGAGAGTTTATGGGTAATCCCAACAGAGGTGCTGGAAAATATGGTCCTACCACCTAAAGGGAGAAGAAATGCAGGAAGGCCAAGAAAGGAAAGACTCAAACCTGCTTAAGAGAAAGAGTCTAAGAGGGCGTTTTTCATGTTCTGTATGTGGACAAAGTGATCACAATAGAAAACCATGTAGGAATCGACCAAAATAAATAGTTGAAATCATAACAATATCTATTACATATGTTGTCATGTTGAGTAGTTAAGTTTCACAAACAATAGAGTTACAAATGTTGAGAAGTTAAGTTTCAGAAGCAATTGAGTTACAAATGTTGAGTAGTTAAGTTTCAGAAGCAATTGAGTTACAAATATCAATAAAGAATTACAATTTACACTATATGTTACAATTATATTAAATATGTTTCATTATCCATGTTTTGATTATCCAATAATAGTGTGTTGTTGTTTTTAGTGGTGCTAAACATATTGATCTATTGTACAAATGCAAAACAGAACTGCAAACAATCAATGTTGTTATATGTATACAGATGTATAAATGAGAGTATAAGTTTGTATAAAATTGTAAAACTATGTATATTATTGTATACACATGTATAAACCCTGCAACATTGACAAAAGTGCAACTATAATGAAAAATACGTACTTTGTTAAAGGAAAAAGCAACTGAAATATTCATTAAAATGTAATTCATTAACAACCACAATTTGTAACGACTACCACAAATTACACAAAAATAAAATCATTTGTAATTTGAAATAACTCCCGATACATAGCAAAACTACATTAAAATGAAAAAAACAGAACTACTTTCTCGGTCGTCCCTTCTTCCTCTTCCTGAAAAGCCTCCCTGTGATTTCATCACCACTAATTGCATTGGACTGTTGTTTTTTCCTTCCATAATCCCACAACAAAGATCCCTACCTGGTGCGAAGTGTCTCAATGTCAAAATTATCTTTTCGAATTTCCTTACCCAGGATGAAATACTCAGCAAAGCCAGCAACAAAAGCACCACAATCACTGTATTTTAAAAAAATCAGATTATCAGGATGTAACTATAAATAGGTACACAAATAGTAAATAGTAAAACAA
Source organism: Nicotiana undulata (assembly GCA_005239495.1). Lineage (NCBI taxonomy): Eukaryota > Viridiplantae > Streptophyta > Magnoliopsida > Solanales > Solanaceae > Nicotiana > Nicotiana undulata. The sequence goes on along the minus strand of MDKH01033685.1, from coordinate 68,642 downwards.
CTGAGATTAACCTACCATTTGATCTGTTGTGGCACATTATTAACCAGATTAATCTGCAACGTATCAGAATGGGATTTATCGGTATATGCACCATTGTTCCAATCAATGCCCTTCTTCTCGACATAAAAGTCAGAACTCTTCAATAAGTAAGGTATCAAAATTGCATAAGGTAATGCAGCATCCAAAGCAAGTCTATCATTAACTGCACCACGGTTAGAGTCATAGATGTGGATGCACCTATCTATGAATATAAACAACCCCAATACCCAGTGGCCCAATTTCACTCTTCCGCGTTTGACATAAATAGGGAATAATACATGGTCAACAGTGTGCCACGGTACATTTGCATCGTAATAATACACTCCAATATACTCTTCTATTTCATGCCCTTCAGGAATCACTGAAGGATCTTGCTTCACTTTGAAATCTTTATACAGTGAGTTGATTTTGTTACCAAAGGCAAAGTCAGTTGTAGTAAACTGCATGACAACATTCGGCCCATATTTTCTCCTTTTCCTCAAATAGTAAAAGAGGGCATCCAAGTGCTGATACAAGAAAAATAAAACAAAAACAACCATCACTACTAAATGATTCAAAGTACTACAAAAAAAATCAATATATGATGCAGATTTTTTAAATATACAAATTTATACACTATAATACAGAGTTATACATATTTGTACAAGATTATACAATCTTATACCATCATTATACAAAAATCTTGCATTTGATTATACAAAGTTATGTATACACTATGGGGATCTCAAACAATAAAGATACGCAACAAATAAAATAAGGCATTAGAACAGAAAGTTAATAAATACCGTGTCAATCAAAGGTCGACCACAATACGCAAGTGAGTGGAACCAATCCTTCGTGTCCACATGACACGAGCCAAAAATAAAAGCTTCAACAAGCTTATTTACTTCATTGGTATAAACATTTTTGGCACTTCAAATAAAATAAATTAAAAGTAATCAGAACTACCTTCAATGACAAGTATAAAAGCAGAACATGAAATCTTTAAAGAAAGTTACTACCTTCGCCTCGTATCCATCCCATTATCAACAAACGCGCAAAACTATTTGGCCAATGGATACAAGAGATCAAAATCATCAATTTCGATCGTGAAAGGATGCTTGATATCAAAAATTAGCTTGTGCGCCGAGCCTGATGCCCCTGAATTAAAAACTGGAAAATACGGAGATTTGGCATATTTTTCTGGTATTTTATGTCGAACCGACTGTTGAGGAGAAATGTAATCATTTTCTACGTCTATGACAGGTGGTCTGTGAAGCACAATTTGCGACATCTCTAGCGCAGCTAAATCTTCATCGCCAATGTCATCCCAAAATGTATCATCCTTGACATCACCTGAAGAAAACAATAATAAAAAACTTTCAAAATGAAGAAAACAAAAATCAGACAAATAAGATAAAATGCAAAAGAATACCATGATCAACACCATCAGTAACTCCCTCGTTTGCTTTAACACCTAAATTTGTTTGGTCAGCTAGCGTGTTATCTTGATTCACTTGCTCGACAAAGTCAGGAAAAACATCATATTGATAGCCATCATGTTCGCCGAGACCAGATGTATTGTCATCAGACACGCACTGACAAATCTATTAAAAAATAATAGAAAGAGAAGGCATAACTTTTTTGTGCGATGATTCAGAGAAGGCATATATTTATTTTATCAGTAAAATTACCTTAGAATCAGGAACCTCCTCCCTCATTTGCTTTGTTTCCTTCATATTTGTCACGACCCAAAATCCCACCTTTCAGGCCGTGACCGCGTCTAACGTTGAACCCGCTAGACAAGCCAACGTACACAACACCTTGACATTTTTAAAATAACTTGACAGTAATAAAGCAATTATCTTTCAAACCTTTACTGAAATAACCAGAACCACTTCAAAAGTTTTACAGCATAAATGTAATAATACTCCAAAAAATGCATAATGAAATGATAAAGATAACAACATCGCAAAATCCCAAAACCGGGGTGTCACAACCTCACGGACTGTCTATAAGAATACTAAATACAAGTCTAAAAGGAAATACAGTATTGTCTTTAGAACGGAAGGAGAAATAAGACAATAGGATACTAATAGCAGGAGAGACTCCAGGGCCTACGAACGCTAGTGGTATACCTTGAAGCTCAATGTGGACTGAAGGTGACTCCCTCAAAGCGGTCCACGGGGTCCGGAAGCGGGATCTGCACAACATAGAGAAGTGCAGTGTAGTATCAGTACAACCGACCCCATGTACTGAGTAAGTGCCGAGCCTAACCTCGGCCGAAGTAGTGACGAGGCTAGACCTAGCAAATAACGTTCACCTGTCCTATTCTACGACACAAAATATAGATGACAAAGCAAGGAAGAATAACAGTCATATACGGGGAACGAGAGCAGATAAAGGGAAAAACATTAAGATAGAGTAGTTAATTATCATTAAGTAAGAAAAGAAACAATTTACCGAAAACTGATAAGGTATGAATGACATGTCTGAATGATAACAATGGCACGACATCACCCTTCGTGCTTTTACTCTCTTCCTTACCAATGCAATGTATGTTGTAATCAATGTAATCATGGCACGGTATTAACCTTAATGCTTTCAATAAATGTAAACATGGCACGACATTAACCTTCGTGCTTTCAATGAATGTAAATATGGTACGGCATCACCCTTCGTGCTTTACTCTCTTCCTCACTATGCATGACATGATGTAATCAATGTAAAAAAAACATGGCACGGCATTAACCTTCGTGCTTTCAATAAATGTAAACATGGCACGACATCACCTTTCGTGCTTTACTCTCTTCCTCACTATGCATGACATGATGTAATCACTGTAAAAATATGGCATGGCATCACCCTTCGTTCTTTATACTCTTCCTCACCAATGCAAGACAATGTGAATGGTAAGGAAGGCAGCATAGTGGGAAAAAAATACAGTTCAAATCACCCGGCAAGGGAAAAATATCAGTCAATATCTCAATAAATGCCCGTCAAGGGTCTCAGCTATAACCACACAACTCAATATATATATTGTATGCTTGGATCCTCAATTGAACCAACATTTCATAATCTCTACAACTAGTACATCAACCACAATCAATTTCTCAAGTAGAGGCAATTACATAGTATGATGAACATTGAAGAAATAACTGAATTTTATCAAAAATAGACTCACGGGCATGCTTGACTCACAATGTATAGGTACTCGTCACCTCACCTATACATTGAACATGATAAACACATAACACATAACATACAATACCTAATCCCTCACCAAAGTTAGGCAAGACACTTACCTCGGTCCAAAGTATAGCAATCAACCCTCTAAGACCGTCTTTCCTTTATAATCCGACTCCGAAACAACGATATCTAGGCATGATTAATTCAATAATATCAATAAAGACTCAATAATACAATCCCATAGCCTAGATATTCAATTTCTAGCATTCTTCCAAAAATACCAAAATTCGACCCCGGGCCCGCTTGGTCCAAACACGAGGCTCGGACCAAAACCCGATCACCCATAACCCCACGAGTTAGAATATATAATTTGTTTTAATATCTGACCCCAAATTGAGGTTGAATCACCCAAAATTCCATATGCCCTAACTCTACCCAAAACCCCAAATTTCTACTTGAGTTTATGATTTTAGGCCTAGATTTCTAGTGATTATGGAAGTAAAATGGGAGATCTCGATGTTAGGAAGCTTACCCAAGAGGCTATGGAGGAAGAATTGGCTTGGAGGTCTTCAATGGAGGTTGGAGAAGAAGGAGGAGGCTGAAAATAATGAAATCCCGTGTAGAGTTTTCTGTTTTTGGCCTTTTAAGCGAAATTACCTTCTGCGATCGCAGAAGAGGAGTTGCGATCGCGGAGTAGAGCTTAGCTGACCCTATGCGATCGCAGGAAGATGCATGTGATCGCGGAACACTGGGACATCACTCTATGCGATCGCGGGTCGAAGGGATGCGATCGCGGAAGAGACCTGGCTAGACGTCTGCGATCGCAGTGAGATACTACCTCGCCCTCACCCGACTCCGACACACTATGCGATCGCGGAGAACAAGATGCGATTGCATAGTGCAACCCAGCTACCCCTTCACCTAAGCCTATGCGATCGCGGATCAAAAGCTGCGATTGCAGAGAAGGAAAACACCAGACACCAGAAACTAGTCCAAAACACCAGATTTTGACTCTTTAGCACCCCGTTAGCTACCCGAAACTCACCCGAGCCCTCGGGGCTCAAAACCAAAAATACACGCGACTCCCAAACCATCCTACGGACTTATTCCAGCATTCAAATCACCAAGATATCATCAAAATCATCGAATTAAACCTCAAAACTCTTAGAATTTTCTTAAAACTTCACAAAGCTTAATTATTTCGATTTTAATCCGAATCACGTCATTCCAAGTCCGTTTTACACCAAATTTTACAGATAAGTCACATAACATATATTAAACCTGTTCCGGGCTCCGGGACTATAATACAGACCCGGTAATACGGTTTTCACATAATTATTCACTTTCAAAATCCTTTATCATTTTCAGAAAAACAATTTTCTTTAAAAATTCATTTCTCGGGCTTGGGACCTCGGAATTCGATTCCGGGCATACGCCCAAGTCCCATATTTTCCTACGGACCCTCCGGGACCGTCAAATCACGGGTCCGAGTCCGTTTACCAAAAATGTTGACCGAAGTCAACTTTATTCATTTAATTATCATAAATTCCATTTTCAACATACAGACTTCCTGGCTACACGCCCGGGCTGCGCACGCATATTGAGGTGAGATTAACGGAGGCTTCCAGAGCCTCGAAATACAGATTTAACTTAATTAACTCAAGATGACCCTTTTGGGTCATCACAATATTCAGAAAACTGAACACTTTTTCAAGGGAAGAAACTACATAATTGTTGAGTGCCGTAACTGTATCAGTCAACTACAACAAAAAAAATAACAAAAACAAAAGAAGTAAATCAACAACCATGTTTATAACCAAAAAATCATGTATATACAGTACCGATAAACTGCAGAAAAGCTAAACATGCAGAACCTTTCCAACAGCACTCCTCAACTTCTCAACTTCAGCATTCAACAAATCAATGCGCGCCGAATGATCATAACTTGGTTTAGGCTGCTGATCTGTATTCTGAGGATAAGGTTGTTTAGACTGTTGCTCCGTATTCTGAGGATAAGGTTGTTTGTACTGTTGCTCCATATTCTGAGGACAATGTGGAGATGCAGTGTGAAAGGCAGGCACATTCCCTGATGCAACATCATCGGCATTAACTTCAAAAAGCGTGGCGATGTTCAGCATTGACATCTCTTCACGAGTAGGGGAAATGTTCATATAGTTCAACTACAATAAGAAAAACTGGATTACAATAGTAGAAAAAAGAAAAGTGTGACATATTCATAAGTATTCATGCTTACAAAAAAACTTAAATCATATACGAAGAAGTATTATGGCACAAAATGTTTACCTTGTCAATACTAGACATGATCACCCCGCCAGTCAAATCCGCATATGATGGAGTTTCAGTGACTTTTCAATTAAGAATGCGTGGCACATTTGTGCCAACGCGAACATCTAGATAGTTATCAATCATAGAGCAACACTCAAAAAACCATATTTGTAACGCAAGTGGCAAACCTCCAAGCCTATACATTGTCAAATAATCACATTGTCTATCCCTCATTGTCTTTAAAATATCTTCAAATGACTTTTTTCCCCAAGCATACGTCTCATATTGACCACTTTCAATGATATCAAAATCATCTTTGTTGATACCATGATTATTGGCATCTGAGAATATGAAATGATGGACAAACACCATCAAGGCCATCTTGAACGCATCTTCGTCCGACTTCCCGTCCTTTTTCTTGAAGCGATCAAGAAGCTGCCCTCTCGTTATAGCCCTTTTTCCATCTACTGGAAAATACTCTTTTAGCAACCTATTGACATCTTGTTTGTCATAGACAGTGGCGTCTTCTTCAACACACTTCAAATCGGTAATAACAGCAAACTCGCCAATGCCAAACCGCAACAAACAACCATTAATTTTAACCCACAACTCCCTTTCCCGCCCTGGGACGACTTTCCTTAATATTATATAATGAATAAGTTGATTTTGAATTTTAAATTGAGGCAGGTCCAAGAAGTAGCCAAAACAGCTAGCACGGAACGTTTGAAGCTGCGTGTCAGTCAAACAGTGCTTCAAAATGCTGGCAATATCAGTCTTAGTATGGGAACTAATCCTGTTGTGAAAATGATCAGATGGTTATATATAGAAATCTCCAACCTTGCATATGGAAAAACAACAAAAAAGAAATCAGGAACCCAAACTATACTAAAATATTGTATAAACATGAATAAATCAGTGTAGCAGTACTTGTATAAAGATGTCTAAAAAACTGTATAATTGTATAAGGATGTATAAAATTAATAGCAACACAGGGAATACCTTCAGCTTAGCTTTTCTCTCCTTCAATTTGCGGCAAGTAGCAATCCTTTGTTCTTTGGATATGCAGTCAAGACCACTCTCACTATCATCCTCGATCTTGCTCTTTTTATGCTTAACATCCTCGATATTGCTCTTTTTATGATTAACGTCCCGGATCTTTCTCTTTTTCAATTTAACGTTGGGTCCTACATCATCTTCAGCAACCAAATCAAATTTCAGCTTTTCTTTAGATTTCGTACTCCTTATTCTAACAATGCTAACTGGAGTAGGAGTATTCTTTGTTTGCGAACGAGTCATTCAAATGCTCTCTTGTTGCGACTTTTTTGTAGGAGGAGACTCAAAATCATTATCATCGGGGGCCTGGACATGCCCATTCGCTTCAGAATCGATCAGGTGTTGAGGGCAAGTCACTCAATGTTTTCGCAAAATCAATTTTAACACCTTTTCCAGCAACCTTCATACGACTTTTAGCAGAAATTTTTGAACGCATTTTCTACAATAAAACAAAAAAAACTTTAACAAAAGTGAAGATAAATGATAGAAAACACAAAAACCAAACAAAAAACAAAGGCCATGAACACAAAGCAGAGGCCAATTTTCCAAAATTGTAACAAAACTAAAAAAATAAATTCTATCCTAGAATTCAAAATAATAAAGCATGCAACAAGTTAAGGCCCAGAACGAAGATAGAAGGAACAAAAAATCGAATGGGAAACACAACAACAGTGTAAAAAAAAATCAAAATCAGAAAAGCCAAAAAACTAAAAATAAAACAAAAATTAAAACCAAAACAGTGGTAGAAGCATAAAAATGAAACGAAAATTACCTGAAAACAAGAGTAAAGCTCGAAAAATCACAATAAACGCAATAATGGACAACGATTTTGCCTTTGTACGTCTGTGCTAAATGCGTGAGAAGAACAGAGTGAGAGAGAGAAAAAGAAAAACTAAAACAATGGTTATTATATTTGTGGGCTACGAATGAAAAGGAAATTTTAAAACATATACAATGGGCTAAACATGGGCTATTTTCAGATGGGCGGTGTGGCCCAAATGATATATGATGTAATTTTGTCTTTTACAAACTACTACCAGCTAAAACCGGTAAATTCCACTACCAGGTTCCTCCTTCCCAATCTCCGACCGGATTCTGCAATCGCGGCCAATCTTCATCTCCGCTTCCTAATCTGGCGATGCTTCGACACGGTTCACGATTCCTATCTGGGGCCACCGCGATGAGGTGGCGCCGCCCATTTTCGACCGGCCTGCCGGCGGAAACCCCTGTAGATTCCAACTTCCTGAAGGCATGGAGGAAAGCAATTCCCAACGTGGAACCACCAAAGACTCCATCTGCGTTCATGGATACTAGGCCCGAAACTCCGTCATCCATTCCCTCAAAGCTTACAGTCAACTTCGTCCTTCCTTACTCGTCTGAACTCTCCGGTAAAGAGGTTGACTCCTAATTCCCTTTTAAATAATTCCAATTTTTCGTTGGAAGTTGACTCCTAATTTGAGAATTAATTAATACGAAGGATTTATATAGCTGTCTGACTTAGGATTGAGGTTTAGTTGATTGATTGATGGATTAGTTTTGGTTCTTCCTACGGAAATGTGAAACGCTAATACTGATATCAGGAGATTTTTATTTGGATTTGACTTTTTTATGGTCTCTAGACTGGACCTGGACATATTTAACTTTTAGCTTTTTCTTACGAACATTTTGGATCATTTTATCTGTTTCCCTTGATTATTTCGACAACGACAGAGCTTATATCTAACTTATCAATAGTCCTTTTCTATTTTTTGCTCTGATCAAAATCTATTCTTTCATCCCTACCATGTCTTGAAATAGAAATGTGGATTGGTAGTCTTTACTATTTCGGAGCTAAAGAGATGATCATAGCTTAAAGTTACGTAATGAGAAATGAGATTCCTTGGATAGGTTGGCTTAGCTACTGATGCAGTAATAACATAGTCAGCAGTCATAGCATTTTTTGAAGTGTAATTTCCATAGTTTCTAACATTTTAGGTCTCTTTGCATGCTAGATTCGATCTTTTCTTTTTTTTTTTTTTTTTTTGATAGCCCTGGGTGTCCGAGTCTCTTAGAGCCCCGACTAATCCCAGGGGTGCACAGGCCCTCGGCAAGTAGTTTCCCACAAGTGCACCACGGTTAAATCAGGTTTTAACCAGTCCGATGGCCCTCAGAAATTGTTTGCACCCAGTGGGTTTCGAACTTGAGACCTTGAAAGGGAGCAAACCCCAAGGCTCAAGTCAATTGCCACCAGGCAAACCCCTGAGGGTTAAAAAAAAAAAAAAAAAAGATTCGATCTTTTCTTTTGTCCTCGTTCTGTCTTTTGTGTCTTTTTTTTTTCTTTCTTTTTGCCTACCCCTTGATCTCCTTTCTTTATTGGGATAATTTCACATAAGTACAACTCACACACCTGCATTGCAACATAATAGCCTAGATATCGCAAATCTATAGCCCAAACATAATAGGCTAATTCCCGAAAAACAACTTATTTCACAAAAACAATTGATATCACTTTGCAAATCTTTATACAACCAGTTGTTTTCATTCTCTTGATTTCCTTTGATTATTAAGCATTTGATAAAAAAAATACAAATCAGCCACAACGTAACTCAAAAATCCTGAATAATACATATTATCTGAAGGCAAGAAATTCATACACTTTTATGTGCAATTGCCAATCCAACAGGATAAAAGAAAAATTAAAACTTAGTAAATGAATTATAGAATCCCTCCAACGTACAAGATTTTTTTCATATAGCACATACATGAAAAAAAAGAAGAGAAGGAATTGTCAAACTTATACAACATTATACACAAATATACACATTTATACATAATTATAAACGTCCGTAGAGGCCTCTTATACACGCCTCTTATACACTGGCAATGTATACATCCTTATAAACTGAAAAAATATATAATTATACAATATTATACACAAATATACACATTTATACATAATTATCCAATAGTGTATAAACATGTATAATAGTGTATAAGAGGTGTTTGCATATCCATATACTTATTATATAGTGCGATACAAACTGCTACATAGTTATGAGTTGAACCAAAAATTATATTACTGCACAATCGAAAATTCTCTTATAAAAATTCAATGGCTTTGAAGTTTTTCTGCATCTATTCGATAAATACAACATTGTGGATCGTATTCGCCTGCAACGAAGAAGTATCTTCATCCGGCGGAATATATACTTTCCTCATCCTCTATTCCGAATTCAACACCACACAAGATACACCCAATTTATGATTTAGATATGTGTATTTTCATTTTTCTTTCAAAATCTCCAATTTTCTTCTGCTTGCCACCATTAGACTTGGCGGGCTTGGACGACGGAAGAGGAGCCTGAGTCTTCTTCGAGCCATCGATTGCAGAATTGCGTAGGGGGTAGGGGGATGGGGGATAGCGGGGGCTGAGTTAAGAGAGGATGAGAGAATCTGTGTGGGTTAGAAAGAAAGAAGCGAGAGGCGGTGGGGAGAGAATTTGGTGTGCTGAGAATGAAGAAAGAAGAAAATAATAAAAACCCTAGAAGTGTGTCTTTAATAATGGGCTAAAGGCTGAAAAGTTTCTTTCAAGTTATATACAATATGGGCTAAACCGGGTAAGACCTTCAAATCTAGGCCATTTTCGGTTGGGCTGTTAGGCCAAGTGATAAGGGCCGTAATTCTTTCCTCTTTATTTGGGTATGGGGTTATATTCTAGACTGTTGTTCACGCTTAGGGAGCTGAGTGAGGTAGCAAAGAGAGAATTGCTTAGATGACAGAGACGTATAACCTTTAGTGCAATCAATATTGACGATGCATTATCAATTATTTATATACTCTTAAGTAATGTTTTTTAAGGTTGATGGCTGAGTTTCATTGCTATTGGTGTTTTAAATTCAATGCTCAGCACTAAATATAAACTATATTTGCATTTCAATACATAATTTTTAAGTCATTAAACTTGTATGCTGTCGCACTTCATGCGACTTCTTTTTGGACGTCCTAAAATGTTTACGATGTGACAATAATTGATATTTTATACAACTTTTGACGAATTCAAATTCATTAAACTATACAAGCTTTAAGCTTTGTTGTAATGCATCTCTATTAACTAAATTTTCAACTGCTACCTGAATACCTTTTTTTTTTGAGAAGGTAACATATTTCAGTATCACGACCCGATTTACCCTCCGAAAGGTAACGTGACGACACCTAGTCTCTAGACGAGGTAAGCCTATATTTGCGGAAAAATCTAATTTAAAACAATAAAGTAAAGACATGAAAGGAAAATACAAGTAGACATAACATAATCGCTCGGCATGTACAAATATAAATCCCAAAACCCGGAATGTCACATTTAGTCACAAGCTTCTATACTGTAGTAGCTCTATACAACGGGAAAGGAAAAAAATTATATAGAAAATCTATAAATAGTCTAGAGTGGAAGTTGACTCGGAGGATTTTGCGGACGCGGCAGAATTACATTACGGTCTCCTTAAAGCAGCTACGATGACCACTAGCCACGGGGCTGCCAGCTGGAACCTGGATCTGCACACGAAAAACATGTGCAGGAAAGGGCATGAGTACACCACGTTCGGTACCCATTAAGTGCCAAGCCTAACCCCAGTCAAGTAGTGACGAGGTCAGGTTAAGGCTCTACTGGTTTTGTAAAATTTAAATAGTTTAAATAGTGCGGAAAAGAAATGAACTCTAAAGTAAACAGTTTAAATAAATAATCTGAATTAAACAGCAAAAATGGAGCCCTCGGCTCAACACAACGTGTCACACAGTGGAAACTCCCAGGATACCGTCCCGTAGTTCCAAATATAATCATGCAGTACAGGGGGATCTCCCAGAATACGTCCGTAGTCCCCAATTTAAATATGCAGTGTTGGGGGATCTCCCAGCATACGTCCGTAGTCCCCAATTTAAATATGCAATACAAGGGGATCTCCCAAAATACCTCCGTAGTCCCTAATTTAAATATACAGTGCAAAAGAATGCCAGATAAGGTTTATTTAAACGATTTAGGAAAAATCACAGACAGGGGAAAGGAACTAAACATGTGCACATAGTATCAAATAGGGAATTTAGGTAAAACAGGTAGACATGCTCCTTCCTAATCTAAACTATACAAATAGCACATTAAACAGTGTAATAAGAGTAAAATGATTTATGGCATGAAAAGGAAAAATGGAATTTTAGCAACAATGGCCCGTGTACGTATTCGTCACGTCACGTACACAGCGCCCATACAACAAATAATGTCAAAACAACCTAAGGGGAAGTCCCTAACACAGAGTCAGGCAAGCCACCTACCTCGACCGCTCAACTCAACCCGAAATCATGTTCTTGCCACGAGTACCCGACTCAGAATGGCCCAAATCTAGTAAATTCAATTGCATAATGTAAATATAACTTTAAGGAATTAATCTAACTAATAAAATCGAAGCTAATACGCGAATTTAGGAAAATCGTCGGAAAAGTCCCCCGGGCCCACGTCTCGGAATCGGGTAAAAATTACAAATTCCGGACACCCATTCACTCACGAGTCTAACCATATAAGAATTACTCGAATCGGATACCAAAATCTCGATCAAAACTCAAAAACTTGGCCTAAAAACTTTATCCAAATTTTCCACCAAAATTTCGAAATTAAAGGATGGATTTAAATGTAGATTCATGGAAATTAGTCTAAACCGGGTAAGAATTACTTACCCAAATCGCCCAGGTGAAAATCTCTTCAAAAATTGCACTTTCCCGAGCTCCCAAGTTCAAAATATGAATTATGGCTTAAACCCTCGATTTTAGGTTTTAAAATCTGCCCAGGTGAGGTATTCATCGCGTTCGCGGAAGTACCATCGCGAACGCGAAGGGTAAGAAACACGCGCCCAGAATTTGGCCTACGCGAACGTGACAAAGGGTATGCGAACGCGGACCTTGCCCTATTCCAACCCTACCCGAACGCGGTCAGCACCACGCGTCCGCGAAGGGTTAAGCTCGAAACCCTGCTGCCAAACCCTCCTACGCGAACACGGCATAGTCCACGCGTTCGCATTCCATCACTGTGCCAAGCCTACGCGAACGCGTAGTACAAAGATCCCCTGAGCCAATTAAGCCTACGCTTTCGCGACTGACCCCACGCAAATGCATAAGAGGAAACCAGCACCGGCAAAATTTGATGCTTCTTAAGTCCAAATTTTAACCCGTTGAGCATCCGAAACACCCCCGAGGCCCCCGGGACCTCAACCAAACCTACCAACAAGTCCTAATACCTTATTCGAACTTAGTCGAGCCTTCAAACCACGTCCCATAACATAAAAATCAAGAATTATGAATGGATTCAAGCCTAAAAACTTATGAAATTTCCAAAATCCACAACCGATGCCGAAACACATCAAAACTAGTCCGAATGACCAAAAAATTTTACACACAGGTCACAAATGACACAACGGACCTACAACCACTTTCGGAATTCCATTCCAAGCCCGATATCAGAATTTCACCTATCGGCCGAATATTCTAACTTTCGCCAATTCAAGCCTAAATCTTCTACGGACCTCGAAAACACATTCCGGACACACTTCTAACCCTGAAATCACCCGACGGAGCTAACGGAGTCGACGGAATTCCATTCCGGACCCGTCTTCACACAGTTCTAACTATGGTCCGATTTCTAAAGCTTAAACACACATATAGGGACTATGTGTCCAAAAACTCTCCGAAATTCACAACTAATCACTCCGACCAATCCCATAAACAGCAGTTATTAGGTGATGGGGGGCGCTAACTCTCAAAACGACCGACATGGTCGTTACATTCAGTTTATTGACAATCTTCAGCACAAAGCTTGTGCTGAGAGCCAGAAAGGATGTTTACCGGAAAGACCTGTAGAGTCGATTCTAAATCATCACTGTGGTCTGCTTTACACCAAAAACAAAAAGAAGAATTGTATTCTTCTTGATCTTCTGAAATATTATGTCTACTATCACTAATATAATACATTAAGTCAAATTTATATCTTAAATTTTGTGCTTATTCAAACCTTGTCACTGAAAATGGAATGAAGTACTAAGCATCTACCTTGAAGATCAAGTAGCTCACGATTTAGAGACGTCACATTAACTCAATTTTCTTTAGAAAAGCTTAGCACGGTCGTAATTATGAAGATCCCTGAATTCGTTTTAGGATTCTTGGGATCGATAAGTTCTGTTACCATTTCACAATTCTGAATTGTTTCTAACTTCACATTTGGTGAATTGGCTGCGACAGATATACAAGCTATATATCGACTAAGATAAATTAAAGAAGAACAGATAAGATCATGAGTCAATGCCTAATATACAGAGCATACCTCTTGTTTTTCAGCTGGGCACTTGCTCACGAGTTTTTAGAAATATTTCTCCCTTCCCCTTTCACTCTGTCCATACTTTCACCAACCATAGCTTGACGTGATGAAATTTAGGGAAGCTTGGAGTATGAGTTCTGTTCCGTAATGTTGTTGACTGCTTCTTTGGTCGCTAAAAACATCTAGTTATACTTCCTCTATCATAAATATTTAATACCTTCAAATTTCAAGCTCACAGTAGGTTAAGGTTTGTCATGTGTGTCTACATCTTACTGCTAAAGATAATGGAGTTTCAGCAAACATTTTACAGATTTGGCCGGAAAATAGACAGTTGAAACGAACAGTCATTGAGTCTAAAGAAGAATGTAAAGAAATTCTTAGTTGGAACTCCATTTTTCTGTCTTGCATTAGTAGTATCGATCACCATCTTGAAAGATCAAATGGGGTGACAAAGCTGTGGTACAGAATTAATTCATGATAGGTAAGCTAAAGTAGGGAGGTTGGAAGGGACTAAGAGAGTTGCAGATCCAGTCAGTCCGTAGTTGCACTCTTCCAAATCCCCACTATTATGAGCCAAATTACTCTTCTCGGTAGTTCTCTCATTGACTGCAGGCTCGTCAATTTTGGTACCAAATATTTGTCCCGAACAATCTCTTGTTCAGCCGCGTCTAGGAACAGGTTGTGGGTCTAGGCATTCAGAGATTAGCGATGGTTAATCGAGCTCTGTTGCGAGATGGATGTGGGATCTGCATGCAAGGAGGATTCTCGTTGGATGAAGGTGCTTATTATGAAGTATGATTGCAGTCTAGAATTGTGGTGGAGATGTTGGCAAGATGGATGCTAGAAAAAACAGATTTGGGAGACTGTCCGTCTATTGGTCTATGTATCTTTTGGTTAATATGGAGAGATGAATAAGAAAACTTTTGATGAAATTGAGGGTTAATACTAAAAGTCCAAAATTCTCTCTTTCTCCATTTGTTTTTGTTTTTGTTTTTGTGTAAAGAGGAAATTCCATATTCTAGAAAAAATAGTTTAGATTCCTAGGGTGCATAAGGCCTTCTTGTCGTCAATATCTTTTATTAAAACAATCTTGGTGTACATCCAAAAAAAAAAGGGAAAAAAAGAAAGAGAAGGAAAGCAGCTAGAGTAAGGAGCTTCTTTCACAATATTCCCTCTAGTTGGTCTCACTTGACCAATTTGGAGTTCCAAAAGAATTTAAATTCAGTCTCACATAGGAGTTAGTTTGAACAGTTTTAAAATATCTGTAATTGACATGTGAGAAGGTTAGGGAAGTAAAGTAAGTTGGGAATGCTGAAATGGGAAGTGGGTCGAGAGAACTGGCGCTAAGGAAGTAGCTTCTCTTGATAAATTTGATATTCAGGGATCAATTGGATTGAAGGGAAACTTTAGTAAATAAATTTAAGGTCCATGAAAGTTGTATACTTGAAGATATTTTCATCTTGTATAATAATTGCTTTAAGCAGAAATCACGGAGAAGTGTTCTTTTGAGGGGATGATTAGGTTGTTGGCAATCATCTATTCTTGGGTAAAGCGACTGACAATCTACCTTTTCATTCGTATAATTTGGATTTTCTGTTGTGTCTTTTTAATTCCTTCGAGTGTTAGCATTCTACTCGAGAAAGACTTAGAGCAAGAGTGGCCTTTCAAAAAGAATAACAAATTTGGTGACTTTTCTACTTATTGTTATGCTACGAAGAATCACCTAATCAGTCTGTCATTGTTAAGTTCATTTCTGACTTTAGAGGAACATCAGTTTTTTTCTTTTCTTTTCTCGAAAGCATCTCTTGCATAACTTTTGTAATAAACTCCGCAACAGTCACCATCAGCTCAGAAATTTGGTGCCATTATATACTTGGTTTTCAATTAGGCATATTTTACTTAGGTGGTTATTTTCACAGATTAGATGTTAACATATTGGAGGAGCTGACTTTAACCCCCATTATGTTTTAGATTAAATACTGGAACCAACCTGAATCAGAGTATATTTGTGATCCAGTGTCTCAGAATGTGTCAAGGATGTGAGAAGGCTTGTGTCAGATTTAATGTATGCTTATGTGCATAGACCTCAAGCTTGGTAATTCATCCTTTTAGCATTATATTCCAGGTTGACATGGTTATAATCCCCGCAACTACGGGACAGATGGGTGTCTTGCCTGGGCATGTGGCAACAATTGCTGAGCTAAAGGCTGGTGTCCTATCAGTTCATGAAGGCAACGGCGTCTCCAAGTATTTTGTGAGTGGTGGGTTTGCATTTGTTCATGCAAATTCTTTTGCAGATATAATTGCTATTGAAGCCGTACCACTTGACCGCGTTGATCCCAATTTGGTTCAGAAGGGCCTGACTGAGTTTACCCAAAAGTTAAGCACTGCATCAACTGATGTAGAGAAAGCTGAAGCCCAGATTGGCGTTGATGTACATAGTGCGCTCAATGCTGCACTTACTGGCTAATTATGGTGGTACCTGTTTTATCATCACCTGAATAAATATGCCCGAGACAAGATACCCTTTCATAGACGTGGTTTGTTGGCTGTAATTCTGAACTGCAGTTAGGAGAATAGGTTTAGTCGAAATTGTTCAGTGGCACGTTTCAGCTTGGGATGTCTTCTATGCATTGCTTCCCAGTTCTCTTGCCGTCATAATTCATTTTTGGAAATATATTACTATTTTACTACCTAATAAGCAATAAACGTTCTCTTAACCTTATCTATCCAAGTCTCCGTTTGGCATTCATGCATGGGGCTTTCTTTTGCCAAGAAGTAAGAGTAGATATTTCACTTGCTCAAAACACATAGCTTTTGGACCTACAGAACACTCTATTTTATCTTTTTTTAAATATTATGTAAAATTCACCAATAGAAGTAGAATGCAATAACATACGTAACTAAACTCTTTAGATATTTTTACTATTTAAAAGGTGATGAATTAAAAAAAATGAAAGATGACTAGAGCATAGCCATCAACTATTCTACAACAACGTAAAATAAACCAAGCAAAGACAAAAAAAAAATATATCACACAAGTAGAAAGATATTAACCAAGCTAGGACTCAAGAATAAAGTCTATAGAAGATTAAATATTCAAAAAGATAAATCTAAATTATATGAAAGGAAACATATTCAATACATTGTAGTTTGCTACTCGTAATCGCTATAATACTTTGTGTCTTGATAATAAAGATACTTGAAATAACTTAGTTTAAGTATAAGTAGCATAATAGATTTTAGGAATTAGTATTCCGAGTTTAAGTACTTGGCTTGTAATAGTTTTTATAATTCCAAGGCCCAAAGAAAAAATTAATTTTTAAACTTACTAGACAAATATATTTTCCACATGTAAAATTTTGTTCGGCACGATTCAGTATTTTTTCGGTTTATTTTTATAAAATAAAAAACATACTAATTATCGGTGTGGTTGTAGATTTATATAAAAATCTACGAATTCTTAAAAAGAAACCTAAAAATCAGTTCGGTGCGGTACGATTAAATTAGTTTAGTCAGTTTTTGAATATCTATTGACACCCCTATTTTACTATAATTAATTCCACAACTCTCTACGTCACTAATTCCCAAATTCATATTCATCTTCAAAACTCATGGTTCCATTCTTATTAAAATCGTAAATCTTGAAAAACGATATAAAATGGGAAAAAAATAATATTAAACCTCCACTATCACCAATTTTATTCTGCTTACAATCGATTGAGTTATCATTATGTCAAGGACCGTATATGTAGTGGAAAGAATAACTACTTTAAGGTTTCGGAAACGTTTTGTTCGTGAACTCATTTTTTTCTAATGGAAGAAAAATATTTTTACTATCAAAAGAAAAGAAAATATTTTTTCTAAATCTTCTTTTCAGTCTTTCCTATCTTATTTTCCCATCCTACCAACCCACCTACCGACCCATCCCTCGCTACACCCCACCTCCCGCCCCACCCACCCTCATCCCCCACCCCTCCTAAATAAGAATATTATTAATAGTACTTTCTTTTTATATTATAGATAGATTTTTTTTTCATTTCAACAATGAATATTTTTTTTCATGATATAAAAAGTATTTTTTTTTATTTTAACAAAAAATATTAATTTCTTTTCCTGATGTAGAAAAAGTTTTTTTCTTTCATTTAAACAAAACGATGAAGTAAAAAGTATTTTTTTTCATGTCAACAAGAAGAGTATTTTCTTTTCATGACGTAAAAAAGCATTTTCATGATGTAGAAAAAATATTTTCTTTTATTTCAATAACATGAGTACTTTATTTTCATGTTGTTTTCAACCAAAAAAGAGTATTTTCTTTCTAGCTATGGAGCACAATTTTCAACATTATCTTTGCGTAAAAAAGTAAAACATCACATTAGTTCCTTTGAGTTTGTGTGAATTTTTAGAAGAATAATTAAATTTTTGAAAAAAAATAATCATGAAAACGTTGGGTATTGGGGGAGGGGGAGGAACAAGGAAACATGTGGACTTGGAGGAAGGGGGGGTGGGGGTGGGGGAGGGGAATGAGGAGAGTACCACAAAGAATATTTTCTACTCTCTAACCAAATACTAGAAAATATTTCAGTTTTTTTTCCGTTCACTGACCAAATAAGAAAAATAAATGATAAAACCACTCATTTTCCATAAAACACATTTTCCTTCCTACCAAACACACCCTAAAAGTAAAACTGACATTTCAAAAGGTAAGCAGCCAATTGAAGGATAGAGTTGATAGTAACTGAGATTATGCACCGTTACAGTTCAGCACCATTACAAAGATTATGAACTGTTACAATCCTTCAGAAGATACTGAGGAGGTGGTGCCTCAAATCAGTTAGAAACTGTTGAGTAAAAAAATTAAAAAAATACCCAAAAAATGAGAAATTGATGGTTATTAGAAGGTGCCACGTCACCTTGCCAAGTCCCTCCTTTATACTCTCTCCGGTCCAAAATAAGTGATTTTTTACCTGTTTTCACGCATATTAAGAAATCCACCTTTTAGCATTAATAAACAATGAAATTGACCATATTAATCTTTACTATCCCACTTAAATACTCCTAATACATATTCCAACACTATTTACTTCAAAGCAATGTAAGAAAAAAATAATAAATTCATTCTTGAATTCCGAAAAAATCACTTATTTTGGACCACAAGAAAAAAACAGAAAATCACTTATATTGGACGGGAGGGAGTATAAGATTTAATTAATCTACAAACTTGAATCACTCGGGAATGTGCTGTTCCACAAGGAGCTCATATCTATCAGCATTTTCACCTAATTCATTATGTTAATGGGCAAAAAGTATGAAATAGCAATAGAGAAAGTGACAAGCTAATAGTTAGACCTTTATTCAATATACATTCTCCATTCCTAATTATTGTTTTCCGCAAAATACTAGAAAGGATGAATAAGGAGTTAAAATATTCTTGTTTATGTATTTTGACTAGCCGCAACTTTGGTAGATGGTAGCTCCATTCCTAGTTGATGTTTGCTAGAAAGGATGGACAAGGAATTAAAATTTGGTATCTAGAAGCCTTAGATTTTAAAAGCCTTAGATGTTGATACTTTATGTGACCCTAAATATTAAATTATCTCAACTTTGGCAAACTTGTCTCTACATACATTTAATACCTGTTTCAGAAAAATATGGCGGCATGATTTCAGCAACTTTACTTGGAAAAAGGAAATATTTTAATATTGGTAGGATGCCCCTAGTCCCCTTAGCAACTTTCAAGTAAGCAGGAGCATATTTGTTTTATCAATTCTCCTCCTCATTCTAATCATACACCAACTTCAGTCCATCATTCTAATTCTTAAACTTCTTTATTCATGTCCTTACATTATTGTTCCACACCTCAACTTGATTCATTTTCACTGCCATTATAACAGGACAGCTGCTAAAGAACAGAAATAATACTGTCCTCCAAATACAGAATATCATAACAAGACATCGAAAATTCTCAACTGAGAAAGAAGAATTAGCAGGATGGAAAATAGTGTCTCTTTAACAAAAATCATTCTGCCTCAAATATTTACTCTCGTGCCTGCTACATTTGCTTCTTCCTCCTTTGTCTTCTCGCTAAGCAGCTCAAGCTGTTGCTGCTTTAAGCCTAGAACTAACTGCTTCCCACGACACGAGCTTCTCCATAAACATAGATATGTAGTCAGGCCGCCGGTTCTACAAGCAAAACATGCTAGTGCTACCGTTAAGAGAGTTCAAACATGTGTCTTGAGCAAACATGAAACATCAAATAAAATATTTCAGTAGCCAGGCTTACCTGAAAGTCCAGATAGTAGGCATGCTGCAATATCAAACACAAAATTAAAAGAATAAGACATCGCTTCCTAAATCATTTCAACCACCCGCCTTCCACGGGAAAGAGAAAAAGAGGGGAAAAAAAAAACCCAAATTGAAATAGATTTAAGACAAGAGAGTGTGTGCTGCTTACCTCCCAAACGTCTATGGTGAGGAGCGGCTGCAACCAAAACCACACTTGTGAGATTTCCACTATAATATTAACTACTAGGTCCGTAAGATAGAATCCCCATGAACGAAAGAAACAGAGAAGCACACGTTATACTCACTGTGTAACCCAAAACAAGAGGATTTTCAGCGTTAGGAGTTTTCACCAAGGCAAGCTTTTTCTCTTCAGGTTTGTCTACAAAGTAACAAATGCAACACTTTTTCAGCTATTTGACTCAATTTAAAAAAACGAAAAAGGGTTGGGATGGAAACACAGATATGCAGACAAAGGCAAAGAATTTCTCACATGCAAGCCAGGCCCAGCCAGAGCCAAATTGTGTTGCCGCAGCTGCCTTAAATTCTTTAACAAATGCATCATAGGAACCAAAGTCTCTGTTGATTAATCCTAATAATTCACCAGATGGCTCTCCTCCTCCGCTGGGCTTCATTGATTCCCAGAAAAACTGATGATTCCAGGCCTGTAATGCGAAAGAAGATATAACAGGAGTCAGCAAGCCAGCATTTGACATGTAAAAATAGCGAGAAGTGCATAAACCATCCTGTGCATAACAAGTCAGTATATTGCATAAACCAACAGACTGACTTGTTATAGTCAATGCCTTACTTTGATAGCTTAAAACTGTGCTATTACAAACAAATACAGCAATCAAATGTTAAGTTTCCGTCTAAGACTTGGAGCACTTAGAAATGAAATATTAGACTCTTGTACCAAATAACACATTCAGAAATTCATTGATAAGGTAGTTGATTGTATATAACCAAAACCTCTTTCCTGAGCAAGTAAATTCCTCTCACTCAAGTGGTTAAACAAAAAAGGAGGGGAAGGGGACAAGTGTCACTTTACCTGAGCAGCATTGTTGAATGCTGGGAGGGGAGCACCTTTGTTATATGTAACAAGTATTATGTCTTCTAGTGTCTTTCCATCTAGTTCTGTTCCGTCTATTTGCTTGTTTAAGTTGTCTACATAAGCCCTGTGATGCTTCCCCCAGTGGAATTCAAATGTTCTACTACTCATATGAGGCTCCAAAGCATCCTACGTCCTCATGTTCAGAGGTCGAATATATTAGCGATAACATGCTTATTGTCAAATATAATAATAATAATAACTGAACAAAGGAACAAACATGCATGTCTCAGTCAAATACATCAAGATTTGAGAACAATATTACTTTGAAATGACTTTCTGAAGCAGTAAGCGATGTTCATCTTAGAATTATGACGCGAAATGGAACTTTTTCACACTTGCCAGACTACAACTGAAAATATATGATAGGAGAGTTTCATGATTGAGAGACCAACCAACCTGCCCAAAATGAGGAGTAATAATTAGGCCACAACCAAAACCATTTTCCTTTGAGGGATCTTAAATCCCAAAAGTTGAGATCTAGTATCATCTACTAATTGGATTATATGGTTTTAGGAATAGGGTTTTACATCATTAAGGCTAGACCATGCTCCTAATTCTGGAAACGAATCTTGTAACAAAATCCCAGTCGCTATGCTTACACGGGAACATGGTTGAGTTAAAAAATTTGGAACAATCATAACAATCTTCTATATCCATTCCAACACCCGAACAAATTAGAACATAAAAAAAATTAATTACCATGGGATAAGGAGGAGACTGGAGTTCAAATTTAGCTGTTATTGAGCTAGAACCAGCTTTTCTTGCACACTGTTTCAAATTAAAATCCAAAAAGAACACAGTGCAGTGAGTGATAGCGTACTAAACTTTACTAGTCAAAGAAAAGACAATTATTATTGGCGAAGTCATCTAAAATAGATACGCCAGAAATACCTTTGTCAATTGTAGGCTCTGATGAGATGATCCATGAAATCCTGCATCATTGATAAATAAAAACATCAAACTACTGCATTTATTTAAGGGGTAAGAAGAGGAATAATTAAAAAGGTTGACCTAGGCGGGGAAGAAAAGCAGAGGTCAGTGAATTAGCAGAAGCACTAGTAGCGGCCATCATCATCACTTCTGTTCTGACTTCTGATTTTGTGGCTCAAACTTAGAAATAAGCAAAGTATGGACTTGTCTAGATTTTTTGATATAAAATGTTTGCTTTGCTTCTTTCAACGTTGAGTTCATGTGGTCCGATTAGTACATTATGTGCTGTGTAGTACACTCTAGACTCTGTAGTACACACTTCCACCAACACTATAAGACAAAATTCCTTTTTAACCCATTTGTCTCAGATGCATCTGATATTATCAATATTTTCTCACTGTGATTATAGAATATGTCACCTCAAAATATTTCTCATTTCACTGTATAATATAATAGTGTAACTGTGTAAGAAATATTTATTGGTCAGGGAATTGTTTCCCAAAGCTACCCAGCGTCAAACAAGTATTCAAATCCTTTACGCCAACTTCAAATTCAAATGGTGGCCGAGGCCGAGGGGTCGCGAACGAATATAATTGTGCACGGTTAGCTATTAATAATATATATATTTATTTTTAAGTCACTATTTAAAATGTGTGCTTTAATAAACTTTAACTGTCCGGACGAAAATACCCTTCTGCTCATGTTCTTAACTTTTGAACTTGTAACTCTAAGTTGAGGACTACATGTCCTTAACTTTTTAACTTGGAACTCTAAGTTCAGGACTACTTGTCTTTAACTTTTGAACTTAACTTCAGGACTTCAGGACTTCAGGACTACAGGACTACATGTCCTTAATTTTTAAACTTAACTTCAGGACTTCGGGGCCTCTTCCATCAATACTCGACTTCAGGACTTAACTTCAGGATTTCATGAACTATTGTTCTTAACTTTTGAACTTGTAACTGTAAGTTCAAGACCTATTCTCCTTAGCTTTTGAGCTTGTTAGTCTAAATTCAGGACCAAGTGTCCTTAACTTTTGAACTTGTAATTCTAAGTTCACGACCAAGTGTCCTTAACTTTTAAACTTGGAACTCGAAGTTCAGGACCAAGTATCCTTTAATTTTGAACTTGTAATTGTAAGTTCAGGATTCATAACGTAACAGAAAACCAAACGTTATTTGTATCTTTTCACACAAAAAATAAAATAATAATAATTGCAATTTACATATAATATCGATGTCAAATTACACAACAGAAAGCTAATACCAAAAAGAAACAACTAAAAAAAAATTACATAACCTAACCAACCAAAAGAAAAATAAATAAAACTCAGAAAGTTTGTTTTCTAAAGTTTTCTGTTCTAGTTTCCTGCTAAAATCTTGAAGAGTTCTTCTTCGTTCTACAGCTATCTGCTCCATTGTAAAACCTGTTCTTGGACCCAATTACATCACTGCAAAAAAATATCCATAAACATAAACCAAAATTCACAATGTGTTAAATCTAAGTCTCGCGAAGAACACTAAAGAAGAAAATCCTTCCGGCACAGTTCTTCTCCGATAGAAGAAAGGGTCTTTTCATATTAATTTTAATAGACTAGTGGCTACAATTGCTATGCATTAAAAATGCTGGATAAAAAGTAAATATCACCTTAAAAAGTAGCTACCCCACACAATTTTTACTATAATTGTGTGATCATACGGGTGCTATAACTCCAATTTGCTTCAAATAAAAACTAATGTTTCCATCGTTTTAATTTTATTTGAAACTTTTCAAGAGGGGTTAAATTAATTAAATTTCGGTGTAAATTCAAATATAAAAGGATTGCTCGGTGCACTAAGCTTCTGATATACGCGGGATTCAGGAGGGTTGCACCACAAAGGTATAACTTGATATGTATAAATTCAATATATTTTGGAAATAAAATTTACATATCTGAAAATTATATAAAATTGTTTATAAATTACACTGATAAATAATTCAAAATATTTAAAAATTATTTACTCAAAATATAATCAAAGAAAATCTGATTGACTCCTCAACTTGTAATAAAATCATTCTTTTTGAACGAAAGATATTTTTCTAACACATGCACTCATATAGAAATAGAAAATAAGTAAAATCTCTAGTTTATGGGTGGAAGGAGTTGAAGAGCATACGTTAAGTTAACGAATTATAGTTAAAAAAGAAAAAGTGTATTTTTAACACCACAAATAAAACTTTAAATAGGTGAAACAGAATTTGTTTGTTTTGTTAACGACAAACGTACTAAACAAATAATAATCCAGTGGATAATTTTTTTAAGCTTGTGGCGTGTGTTTACTTAGGGTGTGTTTGTTATAACGGAAAATATTTTTCGTGGAAAAGAAAATATTTTCTTGGAAAATAAGTTGTAATTTTATTTATTTTTCGGTGTTTGGTACGCAAATTAATGAAAACTTCTCAAAAGTATTCATAAATAATTTAGATACAATAAACATAAAACCATAAATTTTCGAACCAACAACCTTCCAAACCCACAAATCTCATAAATTTCTGAACCGCAAAACTTTCGAAATCACGAAAGTTTGAACCCGTAAACTTTATAATTTCTAAACCCGAAACTTCCAAACACATAAACCTCCGAACTCATAACTTTAAAACTTGTAAAATTTCGAACCTGTAAATCGAAAGATGAAAAAACTGAAACTGAAAATATTTAAAAAACAAATTTCAGGGGGGAGGGGGGTGTATGCAGAAAAACGAAAAATCAGAAATTTGAAATTATAATAAAAAAGTTAAAAAAAAACCTTTTTTTGAGCGGGGTGGGTGGGGCAGTGGGAGGTTGGCGGGGTGGGGGTGAGTGGTGCAGAAAACGAAAAAACAGAAATTTGAAATTACAAAAGAACAAAATAATTTTTTTTGGGGAGGGAGGAGGTAGTAGGGTGGGTGGTGAAGGAAAAAAATTTGAAATTTAAAAAAAAAACATTTTTTGAGAGAGGGGTGAGGTGGGCAGACACAGGGTGGGATTAGGTAGGTGGGTGTGGAGGTATGGGGCGATTGGTGAGGATAGGAAAAATTGAGAAGGAGTTTTGAAAAATATTTTCTCTTGTCTTGATAAGGAAAATATTTTCCTCCAATTGGAGAAAAAATGAGTTCATAATGAAATATTTTTCAAAATATTTAAATCAACCAAATATGAAAATATTAGAAAATATTTTTCAAAATATATTTTGTTTCGTACCAAACGAGAATGATCAAAAGAAAAGCATTATATGACCACCGTAAAAGATCACTTCAGACCCCGCTCCAGCCCTTGTTTATTTGTTTTCTTCAGTTGTGTGTTCAGCAGTCGATCAATTCATTTCCACCAAAAACTTCGACAAAAATAATTAGACTTAACAGATGGCTAACATTTATCTAACAAAAATTATGGCTAATGAAAGCTATAAAAAAGTTCGTAAATGAAAGCAATAATTGATATGTGTACTCAAAGAAATTGAAACTAGAATGTAGACAATTGTATTGATTTAACGTTCATCACCATACACATTAATCATATGTATATATTTATACATAGAGACTGATTATTACCAAGTCTAAACCACTACACAGTGTCTATGTCTTATCATGGATATTTAAACACAATCTAGCTAATCCCAGTGCAAGCGTTGTTGAATTTGATGTCGTCCCATTTGCACGTCGAATACAATACTATGGTAGTTTACACCAAATTGTATCAATTTATCATGGCTAAATAATCGAAAGCAATAATATATACATACATAAGAATATTTCCAAATACATGTTATGCACCTATTATTTTGGTTTAAATATCTGGTGCGGCAAGAATTCTTGTACAACTTGGTCAGCTGGTAATTTTATGCAAGAATTAGAAAAATAGTCATTTTAACCCCTATTATTAGAGTTTAGCTAATTGATTTCAAAAAATTGTTGAATTTTCAAACCCCACAAACAATTCGTGGGGTTCAAACTTTAATAAGTTCAAAACCAAGCAACGATTCATAGCCTTCAAACTTTTACATTCTAAGAGTAAAAAATTGTTAAGTTTCAAAACCCAGCAACCGTTCCTAAATTTTAAAGCTATATTAGTTCAAACTTGAGGAACGATTCCTGAAGTTTCAAATTGTTTAACCAAAGAAATAGATTCTCAATCAAAGTCTATTTATAAAAGTACTCGGGCAACTGATAACCAAGAAATTTCGTATTCTCTCAATTATAAGAAAGGAAATTAGTACAAGAAATAGTAAAGTAATCAATTGAAAGCAAAAGAAAGTAATAGTATTCCAATAATAATCAGAACGTGTCCTTACAAGTGAAATCTCTTCCCTTGTATAGGGATTTACAAGTACAATGTTTCTTTCATTTTATGACCGAATCAATATGAGCATTAATGACATTAATGAGACATTATAATTGGAAGTCGTAACTGTTTGTGAAGATTCTGTAACGTTTCTGATCCTTCATCCTCATTAATTGAAGATTCGTGAATCTTCCCTCTTTACCGTCTTGATTCATCCTGCTGGTGTCTCTTCACTTAGCAATTTAGGCTCGAGCGACCGTACCCCTTTCATCTCGTGAGTGATTTGCTCGTACCTATTACGACTCGTGCATCTTTTTAAGGCAACTCTCCAACTGTCAGTTTCTTAGTGATCCACGTGTCTTGCCATGTCAGCCACATATATAATTCCACGTGTAATATTTATTTTTACCAATACAGATAGTCCCCTCACTTGCCAATTATTCAGCAATTGAATATTTGGGAAGTGGATCACATTTATGGGGGGAATGTTTTGCCGTTGTTTCCCATGTATCATTGTGTCTTCTTCAGAACCAACGCGTCGTATATCACTTCCATTTATTGCATGTGCCATGTGGCATTCATTGATTGGGTCTGCAACTCTTCGGCGATTTTTAAGGCTTTTTTGCAGCTGCGTCAGTCACGAAGTGACTATTTCATTATGACGTTTCCATCATGACTCCCTTTACACATATCCTTTTACGTTAGGTTTCAGACCACCTATTGACCGTGAATCAATTAGAAACCAAGTTACTTCTATGACTTCCCATGATCGTGCTGATGTTTACCCTTCCCAGATTACTGAGGGTTTGATTTCTCTTGTGCGAAGAGAGTGTTATTGGAAATTTGATTTTCCAATTTTAGTTCCTAATGCAAATCAAAGGATCACTTCGTACAAATCTGGTTATTTTTTTGTTTACACATATCCTTTTACATTAGGTTTCAGACCACATATTGACCCAGTCATCATAGAATTTTGCCGTTTCTTTAAAGTTTGCTTAGGAGAGATTGGTCCTATCGTATGGAGAGTTGTGGCATGTTTAAGATACCTTTTATCACTTGATTCATCTTTTTTTCCCTAAGTTGTTTCGTTCTAGGGTATTTACTCTCGTGTCCAGGAGTAAAAGAGTTTTGGTTAGCCCTGAAGATGACAAGGATCGTGGCTGGTATGCCCGTTTTGTTGCTACTCCCACAAGCGGTTTAGTGGGTGAAGAGAACATGCCTTTTCCAGAAAAATGGAACTTTGCACGTAAGTTTCTCTTCAGATTCTCTTTTTTCTTTTTTATTGAAGAAAAAAGAACTTACAATCTCGTGGTTGTTTTCTCTTTTTCAGCAACCATGGAAGTCGTTGAAGAAATTCCAAACTTCCGTGCTTGGGAAAAAAAAGTTGTTGACTGTTGCTCCTATAGAAGGAAGGTCTTGGAAGTACCTTTATCATAGGTTTGGTTGGAAAGTGAAGACTCATGGTAACCTTCCCTTCAATTTTCTACCTTGCTTTCATATTTATTTGAAAATTTATTGACTTCTTCTTATGCTAGGCTTTCCCATTCGGGGTGTTAGTGTCGCGTCTATTGCTGCATCGGGACTTTCTCTGTCCATGGCTCATTTCGGATGATGAAGCCACTCCTCCTCCAAGTTTAGTTCCCTTGCGTGAGCCTGAAAGTGCCACTTTAGTGAGCTCTGATGAAGAGATGACTGCTGCACCCAGTGAATCTACAAAACCTTTATTTTCCCATGGGTTTGATAGTGAAGACTTTGGCTTAGTTTCAGAGGAAGTGCCTCTTGCCTCCTTTTCGGTATCTGCTCCTGTTGATTCTCCAGTTTCCCGCACCTGTTGTTGCTGCCACTGCTCCACCCGTGGCTGTTTTGACTCCCTAATTGTTCCTACTGTTACCACTTCTCATATTGAAGTTGGTTCTTCCAGTAACAGTAGGATGATGAAAAAAGTTACCATTGAAGTCCCCGAGGATGGTAATCTTCTGAAGAAATCTGGCCAAGCTGATGTATGGCTGAAACCATTGATTGGCCCAGTTGAGAAGTCCAAATTGGAAAGACACAGTTCTTTAACATGGATGAATGATATTGCCCATTCATCTTTAAAGGTATAAACCTTAACTTTTTACTTTGCTTGTGATTTTCTTTTTATCTTTGTTTGATAATCACTTTTCCCCTTTCTTGTGTACATCAACCCAATAGGCACGGAGCTGATAAAGAGGATTGTCCATACTAAGCAGTTAATGAACGACTATCGCACCGAAGCGGACAACTAGGAAGAACAATTTGAAGGCCTTCAACTTGAAAAAGAAGTTTTAGAAGAAGAGAAGTGTACCTTGGAACAAGTGAAGGTGATGGCAGTAGAGTTGGCGATTGAGAAAGCCTCTTCCAGTCAAGTGGGCAAGGATAAAGATCTTCTTGAGTCTTCATTTGTCGAGCAGCTTTCCAAAGCCACTGAGGAAATTAAGGGTTTGAAAGAACTGCTTAACCAAAAGGAAGTCTATGCCGGGGAGCTTGTTCAAACGCTCACCCAGACTCAAGAAGATCTCCGTGTGTCTTCTAGCAAGGTTCAGTTCTTATAGAGATCACTCACCTAAAGACAAGCTTCATACGATGATGCTTTGACTGAAAAGGAAGAGTTGAAAGCCGAAATTGAGCAATGGGAGAGGGATTATGAAGCCCTTGAGGATAAAGCTACTATTGATGTAAGCTGCACTTTTTTGAACACGCGCCTCCATACTTTAATGGAGCCAAGCCAGGAAGGCTTTGACTTGGATACTGAGATTGCAAAAACTAAGGAAACCATTGAGAAAACTCAGCAGAGTCAAAACTTTCTTCACCTGAGGTCGGCATTCCCGAGGGTGATGAACTTACTCCTGGAGAAGCTAATGTTCAAACCTATTCTGCTCAAGTTGAACCTTCTGCTGCTGCTGATGATGCCATCTTGAATCCCCCTGATAGTACTGGTTTAGAACCTGCCCCATAGTGAAAGTATGTTTGGAAAGTTTGTTGTGTTTTTATTTATTTATTTATTGGTGGAATGGTTGGAAAGTTTTACCCCTGGTCTGTTTTGGGGTTTAGTATCAAATACTTAGGTTTGAACTACGTTTTATACTTAGTTTTAACCAAGTTTATATAATATTACATTTTGAGTTTTTGTTCTACTCTTATAATATTTTTTTTTGAGTTTCTGTTTTACTCCTTTATTTTGCATTTAAAAATGCTTTAATACTCCGTGACTTTATGAATAAGCACGAGTTTTTATAAAAGAGGGCCCTTTTATAAACAACATTTAGTGAAGAAGACATCTCAACTTCATACTGGTGTAAACATACGAAAGAAGAAGTAGGAACATACATATTTCTTGAATAATTTGAGGAAGTTTTGTATTTTTGAACTTTCAAACTGTATAATACTTTACATGTATTCAATTAACATCTACAACTCTTTCATAACTGTTTTCTTTATAATTCAAGGGTATATCTTGCAACCCATAATAAAAAATTGCCTTTAACCTAGGTACTTGAAGATCTTCTAATTTACATCTGCGAGTGTATACTTCACCATAGGTTTTTTGAATCAGGCTTGTGTTTTTGGCTCTATTTGCTCTTAACTTTCAATTTGTTGGGTAGATTGATCCAGGCTTGACTCGAATTCTGACTTTTCTAGTCTTCTTTGCCTTCCATAGTCCCCCAAGTGTTTGAGCTTTGAAGTATGAAATCTCGAGCACTTGATTATTCCTTCCATGTGGTCCATTTCTTGAAAAGGAAAATACATACGGGACTCGAAGGTATATAATTTTTAGATGATGACTGATTAACCCGTTTATTTCCATCAGAAAGGTTGTAACCCTAGACTGGGAATAATTTTGCATCTGCGTGTCTTTCAGGTCTAATATCATCATTTGGTGTGGGCTAGCTTTTTGCCAATCATCTAAATTTGTTAGTATAATCTTAACTGTACAATACAAAAATCGTAATTAAGCGATACCTGACCGAGGGTATTTCTTTCGCTTAGAAATAATATTTCTTCAGATGAACAACATTCCAACTTGAAGGTAAAACCTTGTCGTCCATGGTTTCTAACTCATAGGCACCTTTCCCAGCGATACCTCGAACTTTGTAAGGACCTTCCCAATTTGGGTTCAACTTTCCTGCTCCAGCTGTTTTTGTTGATTGTAAAACCTTTTTGAGAACGAAGTCCCCAATCTTGAAGTATTTAAGGTGAGCTTTCGTGTTGTAGTAGCGTTCTATGATTTGCTTTGTGCCGCCATCCATATTAAAGCTGCTTCTCTTCTTTGTTCGAGTAAATCCAACTTTATTCTCAATTCTTCATCGTTTGATTCTTCCGTCACTAATGTGAATCTCGTACTTAGTTCTCCTATTTCGACTGGGATTAAAGTTTCTGAACCGAAAAGAAGTGAAAATGGTGTTTCCCCCGTAGCTGTCTTTGTTGTTGTTCGATAAGCCCATAATACTCATGGTAATACCTCAAGGCAATTGCCTTTTGATATTTCTAGTCTTTTCTTCAAATTATTAATGATAATCTTGTTTGTCGACTCAGCTTGTCCATTTGCCACGGGATGATAAGGTGAAGAGGTTATTCGTTTGATTTGCCAACTTTAAAAAAATTCTGTGATTTTTGAGCCTATAAATTGTGCGCCATTATCACATACGATTTCTTTCGGTACTCTAAATCGGCATGTAATATTTTGCCAAATGAAATCCTTTACCTCTTTTTCTCGTACCTGTTTGAAAGCTCCTGCCTCTACCTATTTAGAAAAATAACCTATACCAACAAAATTCGTACCTTTCCTTTAGCTTGTGGTAAATGACCTACTATGTCCATCCCCCACTTCATAAATGGCCACGGGGAAATAACCGTGTGTAATAACTCTGCAGGGCGATGCATATTATTTCTGTATCGTTGACATTTATCATACTTTGCGACAAAATTTTCTGCATCCTCTTCCATTTTAGGCCAGTAGTATCCTGCCCTGATTAGTGTTTTGACTAAAGATCTTCCTCATGTGTGATTTCCGTAATGCCCTTCATGCACTTCTTTCATCACATATTCTGTTTGAGCGGGTCCAAGGGACCTTGCTAAAGGACCACCGAACATCTTTTGATATAAATTCCCTCGAATTAAACAATAATGACCAGCTTTTTGTCAAAGAGACTGAGACTCTTTCTTGCCTTCAGGTACGATCCCGCACTGCAAAAAATTAACAATCTAGTTTCTCCAATCCCAGGTTAAATTATTAAAGCTCACCTCATTCTTATCCTGGTCCAGTGCTGAATGAAATAAGTTTATTACGATAGCATTTTCTGCACTTGTTACTTCCACAACTGATGCTAGGTTTGCTAGTGCATCCGCTTCTACGTTTTCTTCCCTGGGTATTTGCACAATCTTCCGTGATTGGAATTGTCTGATCAGTTCTCGTGCCTTTTCCAAGTATTGTTGCATCCGTGCCTCTTTAGTTATGTAAGTCCCCTACATCTGATTGACTACCAGCTGAGAATCACTTTTAATCATGATTTTCTCTATGGAGAGTTCACGTGCCAGTTCCAAACTTGCAATTACAGCTTCGTACTCTGCTTCATTGTTAGTAATAGGGTAACACTTAATTGCTTGTCTTATACTTTCCCCCGAAGGTGGAATTAGGACGACCCAAACCGGCTCCTTTAACATGTGAGGAGCCATCGGTAAATAAAGTCCACATACCTGGATTAGATCCAGTGAATATTTATAATTCCTTTTCCACTTCAGGAACTATTTTTGTGCTAAAATCCGCTACAAAATCTGCTAAAACTTGAGATTTTATTGTAGTTCTAGGTTGGTACATGATATCATATTCACTGAGATCTATTGCCCACTTGGCTAATCTTTCTGACAATTCTTGTTTATGCAAAATATTCCTTAAAGGATATGCAGTTATTACAAAAATAGGGTGCCATTGAAAGTATGGTCTCAATTTTCTATATGCCATAACTAATGCTAAAACAAGTTTTTCTAGATGAGAATATCTAGTCTCAGCATCCAACAAAGATTTACTAACATAATAAATTGAAGATTGTTTACCTTTGTCTTCTCGTACTAAAACTGCACTTACAACCACTTCTGAAACTGCGAGATATACAAACATTATCTCTCCATCCCTTGGTTTAGCCAGCAATGGAGGATTTGATAAGTATGCCTTCAAATTTTTGAGGGCTTGAAGGCATTCCTCAGTCCATTCGAACTGATTTTGCTTTATTAACACCGAAAAGAATTTGAAACTTTTTTCTGAAGACTTTGAAATGAATCTTCCCAGAGCTGCAATCCTACCTGTCAATCTTTGTACCTCTTTTTTTCTCGTGAGTATATCAAGTATTTCTTCAATAGATTTAATCTGTGTAGGATTTACTTCAATACCTTTATTAAATACAAGGAAACCTAAGAACTTACCTAAAGCTACGCCAAAAGCGCACTTTTCTGGGTTCTATTTCATATTATAGCTGCGGAGGATCTCGAAGGTATTTGAAAGATGTTGAAAATGATCTTCTGTTTGTGTTGATTTGACCAACATATCATCAATATACTTCCATGGTCTTTCCCATGTGTTCTTGGAACATCTTGATCACCAACCTCTGATATGTGGCTCCAACATTTTTCAAGCCAAAAGGCATGACTTTGTAACAATAAGTCCCCCTGTTCGTAATGAGAACACCGAAAAAACCTAATTCAGCTCCACGTAAGATAGCCAAAGTACGGTTGAGCAATCGACATGATATATTTGCTCACATTCCAGGCGAAGGGTCATAATTTGCAGGAACATTCCCGAAGTCGGTTCTCAAGGCCCAGAAGCTCGGGATTGAATACCCCTATGTTCCAAGTGACTAGATTGGCTGGTGATGCTTCAAACCGGGCTTATTGCTATTGATTGATCCCCCATAGGACGTGGTCAGCGCGGTCCCAACCCGTCTACAAAATGGGACTAGTGTTCAGTCTTGGTTGGTTCCACCTCTTTGCAGGGTGATGACACCAGTAGCTGTTACGCACAAATGACCATTTCTAAGAGGAGGTAGAGTGAAAGATTTGCCAGGTGTGAAATTCCATTGTATTCGAGGAGTCAAGGATTTGCTGGGAATTCCGGATCGAATAAGAGGCAGATCAAAATATGGTGCGGAAAAATCTCGGCTATAGGATGACAATCCTTCACTCCGGAAGGGTAGGTTCCATACCGACAAGACCTCCTATCCCAGAATCCGCTCATTTCACCTCGGCCCGGGAAGGGGAGAGTGGCCGAGTGGTCAAAAGCGGTAGACTGTAAATCTGTTGAAGTTTTTCTACGTAGGTTCGAATCCTGCCTCTCCCACTTGTTTGTTACAAGACTTCAGAGAAGTCTTCGGTGGGTCACCATTACTTGACTTAGAAAGGCGGTTCCATTATTCCTCACTAATAATAGTGGAATCCATGGCGCAAAGTCAAAAAGAACGAAGACTATTAATAAACCAATCCAATAAATTTTTCTTTCTGTGATAATGCCGTAACGTAGGACTCCAGAAATTTTGGAAGCTGAACATGCTCAAAAGATGCCTAAAGCTTTTAGCTTTGATCATTCGACGCCGAGTGAAACGGTTCCTCGCTAAATAAAACCAAAGTTTCATCGTAGACCCCCACCCCAACGCTATCTTCCTTATTAGTGAACCGGAACATAGTGCATAGGTACTCTTCGATGCAGCGGGGACGACTTACCATGCTTCGAGATCGTGCCCAACACTCTCCTAGTTTCTCTTTGATAACGATGTTCTAATATTATATAATAGCCATAAACGGAATCTTAAGAAGCAGAAAATCTTTCTGGAAAGAAGTAAGAAGCTGATTGTAATGAAGTTTTTTCTTCATCTAAAGGATCCAATTTTATTTGATTATAACCAGAATATGCATCTAAAAAGCTTAATAGCTCATGACCTGCGGTAGAATCAATCAATTGATCTATATGCGGTAAAAAGGAATTAACCTTTTGGACATGCTTTATTTAAGTTAGTGTAATCTACACAAACTCGCCATTTACCGTTCTTTTTTGGAACTACCACATTATTAGCTAACCAATTAGGATATTTTACCTCGCGTATTGAACCGATCTTTAAGAGTTTTTGTACCTCATCATTGATCACTTAATTTTTGAATGATTCTTGATTCCTCTTGTTTTGCTTGATAGGTATATATGATGGATCTTCATTTAATTTATGGGTCATCACCTCCGGATGTATACCTGTCATGTTTGAATGCGACCACGCAAAACAATCTTCGTTAGCTTTTAAAAACTTACCTCTCGTTTTTGGGCTTAGCTTTGCTCCAATATGAACTTTTCGATCTGGCCGTTGTTCGAATAGTACAACAACTTCGAGCTCTTCAATTGTTGTTTTGATGTTTTCATTCTCATTTGGTTCTTGAACTACATCCGGTCTCGAATCCACATTGGTTTGTTTTGATACATTTCAGTTGAGATTTTATTTACTGCATCTTGCTCATTTGCACTTGTATCTTTCTGGCTTGGCCGCACCACTGAGTTGATATTCTTTGAAGTTTGTTGATCCCCCGCGAATCTGTTGAATTCCCCATTTTGAAGTGTAATGACCCGGCTGGTCGTTCCGTAGAATTTGCATTATTATTACTGTTTTTCCTTGTCATAGGTTGGTTATACTGTTTATGACGTGGTAGAGTCGATTGGCTCGGGTTCAGAATGGTTGTAGTGAGAATTGAGACACTTAGTCTCTAAACATAACTTTGTAGTTAGAAAAGTCAACCGGGAGTTGACTTACTGGTAAACGATCCCGTAATGCGGATTTTATGGCTCGGATAGCTTCGTTAGGTGATTTGGGACTTAGGAGTGTGTTCGGAATATTTTTGTGATGTCCGGTGTAGAATTAGGCTTGAATTGGCGAAAGTTAGTTTTCAGTGATTTCCGGTCGGCAGTGGAAAAAAGGCTATCGGGGTCGGAATGGAATATCGAAAGTTGGAACAGATTCATAATGGCATTTTGGATATGTGTGCAAAATTTTAGGTCAATTGGATGTGTTTTGGTTGGTTTCGGCATCGTTGGCGGAATTTAGGAATTTAAAAGTTCATAAGCTTGAATTTGATGTGATTTTTGTGTTTTGATGTTAATTTGGGTGTTCCGAGAGTGCAACTAAGTTTGAATGATCATTTATGATGTGTTGGTATGTTTGGTTGGGGTCCCGAGGGGCTCGGGATTGATTTTGGATGGTTAACGGGAATTATTAGGCTTGAAAAATGCAGCATCAATTGCTGGTGTTTCTGCTACTGTGATTTCCGCATCTGCGGTCATTTGACCGCAGGTGCGGGTTCTAAGGCCCTGGGAGAAAGAACCACAGAAGCGAATATTTGGCCGCATCTGCGGGCCGCAGGTGCGACATCTGGGCCGCAGATGCGGGATTTGGTCCGTTTAATGAAATTCCGCAGGTAAGGTCGCCTTAAGCGCAGGTGCGGACCGTAGGTGCAAGAATAAGGTCGCAGGTGCGAAAAGCCTGGGCAGAAAAGTATAAAAAGGGGACTTAACGATTTTTAGTCTTCTTTTCACCATTGTTGTGCGGGTTCCGCGCTTTTTGAGGGGTTTTGAAGAGGGAAACGTTTGTTCTTCATTGAGGTAATATTTTTGGACTCATTAACTCGATAATATATGATTAAGGACCAAATTAACAGTGTTTAATTGGAAAAATCTGCGGAAAAAGGGAAAACTAGGGCTTGAGTTTAAGAGACCTCCTAGGGGTGATTTGAGGGGTCATTTGGACTCCGATTTCAGAGTTCTTTATATGTACGAACTCCTGAGATGATGAAGATCGTTTTGGTATGAATTTTGTCGAGTTCCGAGACGTGGTCCCGGGGGTCGGGTTTTGGCTAATTTCGGGAATTGTGCTTAAAGTTGATGTTTTTCTATTGGGTTTCATCCCCCTAGCATATCTTGATGTGAAAAATATGAACTTGATAGATTTGGAGCACTCAGAAGTTGATTCGAGGTGCAAGCGTGTTGCGGAGTAGCTTTTCGGGCTAGTTTGAGGTAAGTAATGTCTTTAAATCCTGTCTTGAGGGTATGAAACCCCGGACTTTACATCCTTTCACGGTTTTGGAGTGACACACACACTGGATGACGAGTGTGGGGCGTGCACGCATTGGAAAAATTTGAAATATGGTCCTTTTGAGGCAACTATTGAGTTGCGAAATTGCTTTTAAAGCATATGTTAAATAATATTACTATGTTTTGATATATTTGGGCTGTAAGCCATGTTTGGGGCCTAGTGCCGATCTGTTTTAACCCCTTGGGGGCTATTTTATGATATTCTCACTATTTTGATCATGATTTTACACTCAGTCCTTCTTGTTAAACTGTTGACACTCAGATTTGTTGAAATTGTTATTTCTTGAAATGAAATACTGTTTTGGGTCGAGAACCCCGTTTATTTATGGCCCCAGTGGCATGTTGAGAGTGTCTGATTGAGTGAGGCCGAGGGCCAATATTGTGAAGATTTTTATGATATGAGAGAGGCCGAGAGCATGAGTGATTGATGCCATGATTTGGCTTGTTTATAGCGCTTGGGATATAGGAGCCCCTCCGGAGTCTGTACACATCCCAGTGAGCGCAGGTACCTACTGAGTGCGAGTGCCGAGTGCCGAGTGATGATGATTGGGAGGCATGAGTGACTGTGAGGTGCTGAGTGACTATTACTGAGTGATGGTGAGGTGTTAAGTGACTGATTATGAGTGATGATTTGGCCCGAGGGGCAGTTTATACTGATATTTTGCTGAGCTTTTGATTATGATTCACTTCATTTTTCATACTGAGATATTTGGGAGTTTACTGAGAAACATTTGAAAATATACTTGTTCAAGGGATTTTTACGGAAATTGGTTTTCACACATATGTACTAGATGTATACTTTATATTGGCTCGGTATTTTACTATTTGTGAATTGGTGTTTTGTGCTGTGTGTTTCTTATATTCAGACTTGATTTATTTTCATTACTACTGAATTGGCGTACTTATCATTACTCCCTGCACCTCTGTGTGCAGATCTGGGTACTGGTTCTAAGCAGTAGCCATCTAAGTTCGTTCATCGGCAACATTTAGGATTTCGAGGTATCTGTCCAGCGTCCACAGCTTCTCCATTTCCCTTCCTTCATTAGTATTTAGTATTTTGTTCTGAGACATTGTTCTATGATATTAGTAGTGTTAGTATTATTCTTAGATGCTCGTGATCAGTTGACTCCAGTTCTGGGGAAAATAGTTTAGACGGTTAGATGATATTATGCTTTGTTAAAGACTTAGAGAAATTTTATACTTTCTATGGAATATTATTAATGATTTTGAGGGGATTTTATTAAAAGAAATGTGTTAGTTATGTGATAGTGGCTTGCCTAGTTCCATGATAGGCGCCATCACGACCAGTTAGGATTTAGGGTCGTGACATGAAGGGAATTTAATAACCTGATGTAATGTAGACAACACAACATCCATGTCATGAATCCATGGCCTCCCAAGAATCACATTGTAGGCCATGTACGTGTCTATCCCTTGAAATTTTGTTTCTTTGATGACTCCTTCCGCGAATGTATTTAGATTTATCTCACCCTTTGTAATAATGGTTGAATTATCGAACCCGGATAAGGAATGTGCTTATGGAATTATTCGGTCGCCAATTAGCATTTCGTTCACCACTCGCAATAAAATAATATTCACGAAGCTACCTGGATCAATCAAAACTCGTTTTACATTAGTATCATGTATAAGTAAAGATATTACCAGTGTATTATTGTGGGGAATCATCAAGCCGTCCGCATCTGCATCATTGAATGTTATGCTGTCTTCTTCCAAAGTTTGACGAACTCTCTTCCCGTGAACTTTGACGTCCTTTTTGCAGCTGTGTATGTTATACCATTGACTTCTTCTCCTCCGCTTATCACGTTCACTGCTCTCTTTGGAGATGGAGGTTTTGGAGGCTCTAGTCTATTTTTCATGTAAGATTGTTTTCCTTTCTCACTGAACAGATTTGTCAAGTACCCTTGCTTCAACAAATGTTCCACTTTACCTTGTAACAATCTGCAATCTGATGTTTTATGGACATGGTCGTTGTGAAACTCACACCAGAAATCTGGATTTCTTCTGTTTGGGTTTGATCTCATTTCCTTTGGCCATCGTACCTTATCTCCCATGCTCCTTAAAACAGCAACCAACTCGGAAGTACTGATATTAAAACTGTAATCACCAATCCTTGCATTTGCGTTGGTATCCCTATTACGCTCACTTTGATCTTTTCTGAATCTCGATGATGAAGAACCTGAATCTCTATTTGTAAATCTATGATCTGACCATGCGTTTTCTGGTTTTGAATGTGAATCTCGCCCCGAGGGTCCCATATAAGGCTCGTACCTATTTTTACCGGACCTTTTCTTAGATTCTGATCGCCTTGAGCTTGTCTTTTCGTCGACCTTTGATTGATCAATGATGTCTTCTTCGATCCGCAGTTTAGTACTATACCTATTATAGACTTCATTCCATGTCGTGGCAGGGAAATCTCGTAAGCTTTCTTTGAGTCTCCTCGTGGCTTCCGAACCTTTTTCATTTAGATTGCTTGCAAATTCCATGGCTACCCAGTTATCAGGTACTCTTGGTAGCATCATCCTTTCACGCTGGAATCTATCTACAAATTCCCAGAGCAATTCTGTATCTCCTTGCTTTACTTTCCTCCATTCTCTTTTCAACTTTTGAGCTCCCGGGTGTGCTTTTATAAATAATTCAGCAAGCTTAGCAAAAGAATCGATAGAAGTTTCAGATAAAAGAGAATACCACATTAATGCCCATTTCGTGAGTGTTTCTCCAAACTTTTTGACCAACACTGATTCGATCTCTTGCTTGGTTAAATCATTGCCTTTTACTCCTACAGTGAACGTTGTGACATTGTCACGTGGATAAGTCGTTCCATCATATTTTGGGATGTCAGGCATTTTGAACTTCTTGAAAATGGGCAATGGAGCCGCGCTTGGTTTCCAAGGTTGTTGCGATTATTTGTCGATATCCACTCCCTTAGTCATAGGTGGTAGGCCAGGTATTTGCTCGATACGGTCAATTTGTTCTTTCACCTATTTCTGCAAAGTTAATAATAAAGTTTGTAAATCAGAATTATTAGGCATACCTGGTCTCCCATCACGTGACCATTGGGAGTTCCCCCGCTTCCTGAATTAGCTAATCCTGAACGTGGGATTTCCACAGTTGCAGTATTATTTGGGGGAGGAGTTGGAGGCACAACTGATAGTCCCCTCACGAAATCTTGGAGGGCATTTATTCACGTGTTCAGCGATCAACTGTTTCACAGCATCCTGCTCAACGGTTTGTTCATATCCATGTTGTTCATTATTGTGAGTAGTAGATCTTTCAGGTGACCCTTCTCGTGAGGTGCGTGGTGTTCCCTGAGGTGATGGAACTGGAGTTCCTTCCACCTGCAGGTTGTTGTCATTGATAGTCGACATGCCTTGGTTGTCGGAGAGAAAGATTTGAAAAGTAAGAAGATTATCAGATTTCCGGTAACGGAATCAATTTGTTTAACCAAAGAAATTGATTCTCAGTCAAAGCCTATTTTTAGAAGTACTCGGGCTACTGATAACCAAGAAATTCCATATTCTCTCAATTATAAGAAAGGAAATTAGTACAAGAAATAACAAAGTAATCAATTTTGAAAGCAAAAGAAAGTAATAGTATTTCAATAATAATCGGAACGTGTCCTTACAAGTGAAATCCCCTTCCCTTATATAGGAATTTACAAGTACAATGTTTTTTCCCTTTTATGACAAAATCATTATGAGAATTAATGACATTAATGAGACGTTATAATTGGCAATCGTAACTGTTCGTGAATATTCTGTAACGTTTTTGATCCTTCATCCTCATTAATTGAAGATTCGTGAATCTTCCCTCTTTACTGTCTTGATTCATCCTGCCAGTGTCTCTTCACTTAGCAATTCAGGCTCGAGCGACCGTACCCCTTTCGTCTCGTGAGTGATTTGCTCGTACCTATTACGACTCGTACATCTTTTAAGGCAACTCTCCAGCTATCACTTTCTTAGTGATCCACGTGTCTTGCCATGTCAGCTACAAATATAATTTCACGCGTAATATTTATTTTTACCAATACACAAATATTTACTATAGAAAACCCCAATTGGTACTTTGGCAGACGATTAGTATTCAACATGAAGTTGCTTTCGAAATGCAAATTCTCGTCGAGCCACAACTATTGAAAGTTATTTTCTGCTAACGACAGAAGTGATAGAGTTGCAAGTCATTAGAGTAATAGGTATTGCCAATTAATTCAGTAGTAATGAGCATGCAACCTTTTGTTTCAATACTTTGACTTAGTAATGACTTTTTTTGTAACAACTGTAAAAATTATTATTGAAATAAAAAACAATTACATTTATAGAATACCCAATTCTGATCACAGAATATAGGCCTCCAACAAACATCTAGTAATTACAAAAATAATTGCTAAATTAGTCTCCTACATCTAAATGCTTTCTTTGAATTCCCCAAAAAATCTATCCTTTATGTAACCTCCTTTCTTATTTGTACTACTATCTCTTTCCTATGTACAGTTTTGCCTTGAAATTTTCTCCAATTCCTTTTTTTCCAAGTGTTCTATATCAGTGCTTCACATACTGCTGCTACCATTTCCTTTTTAAATTGCTTACAATGCTTCCTGTTTATCCTTTCCAGCATTAGCTTAATATCTCCTTCCTGCAATATCATCCCTGTGGGGTCCAGCCCCACGTGGTAAAGTTTGAATTGAGAATTGTGTCTTATATGAATATAGAAAAAATGGAAGACAACTTTTCTTGTGTTTATACTATAGTGAGGTCATCGACGACATCACGTGTGTAATTTCTTTGCTATAAATAGTAAGGTTTTGTTTCAGTTGAAGACACACCAACAAAAGAGAAAGAAAGAGTGAATCATCACAGACAGGGTATAAGGGTGAGACGAGAATATCAAAAGAGGGTTATTTCTTTTGAATGTTGTAGTGGTCTTTGGAGTATTTTACTCGGACCTACAAAATGTAAAATTTCTTGCTATAGTGATATCGGTTGCTCCTTCCAGGGCCGTGATTTTTACCTTATTCAAAAGAGTTTTTCACGTAAGAATCTTGGTGTCGTTGTCACTCTTTTATTCTTGTTGATTACCATATCTCAGTGCTACATTATTATTCCTCTTTATTACCAGAAATATTATTACTATTGGGGATTTATTCCCAACAACTTGTATTAGAGCACATGTTTTGTTCGTTTACAAAAATATTATTCACTGTCGGTAGTACTATACTCGGTGAAAAACAAAAATATCCGGAGTAAAGTACGAGGTAGAAAAATTCAACATAGATAGCGGTTTCTCAAGATGGCAAAGAAGGATGAGGGATCTGCTCATCCAACAAGGTTTACACAAAGTACTAGATGCTGATGCCAAAAAGCCTGATACCATGAAAGTTGTGAATTTGGCTGACTTGGGTGAAAGGGATGCTAGTGCAATCAGGTTGCACTTATTAGATGATATGGTAAATAACATCATTGATGAAGACACCGCATGTGGCATTTGGACAAGGTTGGAAAGCCTATACATGTGCAAAACGCTGACAAATAAATTGTACCTGAAGAAGCAGCTGTACGCCCTACACATGGGTGAAGGTACGAATTTTTTGTCACATTTAAATGTGTTTAACGGACTAATCACACAACTCACCAATCTCGGAGTGAAATTGAGGAAGAATATAAAGCCATCTTGATATTGAACTCGTTGCCATCTTCATACGATAATTTGGCAACAACCATCCTGCACGGTAAGACTACCATTGATTTGAAAGATGTCACATCGGCTCTTCTACTCAATGAGAAGATGAGAAAGAAGCCTGAAAATCAAGGA
The DNA here is from genome assembly GCA_005239495.1 of Nicotiana undulata. NCBI lineage: Eukaryota > Viridiplantae > Streptophyta > Magnoliopsida > Solanales > Solanaceae > Nicotiana > Nicotiana undulata. Next base: position 26,185 of record MDKH01033685.1, on the reverse strand, counting down.
CATGCTCTCTTAACTGAAGGCAGAGGCAGGAGTTATCAAAGGAGTTCTGGAAACTATGGTAGATCCGGAGCTGGTAGGAAGTCTAAGAATCGATCCAAATCAAAAGCTAGAAACTGCTACAATTACGATCAACCAGGTCACTTCAAAAGAGATTGCCAAAATCCAAGGAATGTCAAAGGTGAAACTAGTGGCCAGAAGAATGAAGACAACACATCCGCCATGGTGCAAAACAATGATAATGTTGTCCTCTTTATAAATGAGGAAGAGGAATGCATGCACTTATCAGGTCCAAAGTTGGAATGGGTGGTTGATATAACATCTTACCATGCCACACCGGTAAGAGATCTTTTTTGCGGATATGTAGCAGGTGATTTTGTCACTGTGAGAATGGGTAACACAAGTTACTCAAAGATTGCGGGGATTGTGAAATTTGTATCAAGACAAATGTCGGATTCACATTGGTTCTAAGGACGTGCGAAATGTATCTGATTTGCGGATGAACTTGATCTCAAGAATTGCTTTAGACCGAGATGGATACGAGAACTATTTTGCAAATCAAAAGTGGTGACTCACCAAAGGATCATTGGTGATTGCAAATGGATTTTCTCGTGGCACGTTGTACAGGACAAATGCAGAAATATGCCAAGGTGAATTGAAAACGACACAAAATGAGATTTCTGCAGATTTATGACACAAAAGGATGTGTCATATGAGCGAGAAGGGACTGCAAATTCTTGCTAGGAAATCACTCATTTCTTATGGCAAAAGTACAACGGTAAAACCTTGTGACAACTGTTTATTTGGTAAGCATCATATAGTCTCACTTCAGACATCGTCTGAAAGAAAATTGAATATACTTGATTTAGTATATTCTGATATTTGTGGTCCGATGGAAATTGAATCGATGGGCGGTAACAAATATTTTGTTACTTTTATTGTTGATACTCCACAAAAATTATGGGTTTATATTTTGAAAACAAACGATCAGGTGGTTCAAGTTTTCCAGAAGTTTCATGCTATGGTGGAAAGGGAGACAGGTCAAAAGCTAAAGCGTTTCCGAAGTGACAATGGAGGTGAGTACATTTCAAGGGAATTTGAAGAGTAATGTTCGGATCAGACATGAAATGACAGTTCCTGGAACCCCACAACACAATGGCGTAGTCGAAAAGAAGAATCTCACCATTGTGGAGAAGGTGAGGAGCATGCTTAGAATGGCTAAACTCCCTATATCATTCTGGGGTGAAGCAATTCAGACAACCTGTTACCTGATCAATAGGAGTCCATCAGTTCCGTTAGCGTTTGATATCCCAGAGAGAGTTTGGACCAACAAGGAGGTGTCCTACTCACATATGAAGGTGTTCGGTTGCAGAGCTTTCGCACATGTACCAAAGGAGCAGAGAACAAAGCTGATGATAAATCTGTTCCCTGCATATTCATCGGATATGTAGATGAAGAGTTCGGATACAGATTGTGGGATCCTATAAAGAAGAAGGTCATCAGAAGCAGAGATGTAGTCTTTGAGAAAGTGAAGTTGGAACTGCTGATGCTATGCCAGAGAAGGCCAAGAATGGTATAATTTCTAACCTTGTTACTATTCCTTCTACTTCTGACAATCCCACAAGTGCAGAAAGTACGATCGACGAGGTTGCCAAGCAAGGGGAGCAACCTATTGAGGTTATTGAATGGGGGAGAAACTTGATGATGATGTCGAGCAAGTGGAGTAACCCGCTCCAAAATAAGAACAACCTCAACCTCTAAGGAGATCAGATAGGCCAAGGGTAGAGTCATGCAGGTACCCTTCCACATAGTATGTCGTCATCAGTGATGAAGGGGAGCCAGGAAGTCTTAAGGAGGTGTTGTCTTAAGAACCAATGGATGAAAGCCATGTAAGAAGAGATGAAATCTCTACAAAAATATAGCACGTACAAGCTGGTTGAACTTCCAAAGAGGAAAAGACCACTCAAATGCAAATGGGTCTTTAAACTCAAGAAAGATGGAAATGGAAAGCTGGTCAGATACAAAGTTCGATTGGTGGTTTAAGGTTTCGAACAGAAGAAAGGTATTGATTTTGACAAAAGTTTCTCACCTGTTGTCAAAATGACTTCTATTCGAACAATTTTGAGCTTAGCAACTAGCCTAGATCTTGAAGTGGAGCAGTTGGAAGTGAAGACTGCATTTCTTCATGGAGATTTGGAAGAGGATATTTATATGGAGCAACCAGAAGTATTTGAAGTAGCTGGAAAGAAACACATGGTGTGCAAATTGAATAAGAGTCTTTATGGATTGAAGCAGGCACCAAGGCAGTGGTACATGAAGTTTGACTCATTCATGAAAAGTCAAACATACATAAAAACCTATTCTGATCCATGTGTATACTTTAAAAGATTTTTTGAGAATAACTTTATTATATTATTGTTGTATGTGGATGACATGTTAATTGTAAGAAAAGACAAGGTGCTGATCGCAAAGTTGAAGGGAGATCTTTCCAAGTCATTTGATATGAAGGATTTCGGCCCAGCACAACAAATTTTGGGTATAAAGATAGTTCGAGAGCGAACAAGCAGAAAGTTGTGGCTGTCTCAGGAGAAGTACATTGAACGTGTACTGGAATGCTTCAACATGAAAAATGCTAAGCCAGTCAGCACACCTCTTGCTAGTAATCTAAAGTTGAGCAAGAAGATGTGTCCTACAACAATGGATGAGAAAAGGAACATGGCTATAGTTCCTTATTCTTCAGCAGCCGGAAGCTTGATGTATGAACTGGTATGCACCAGACCTGATATTGCTCATGCAATTGGTGTTGTTAGTAGATTCGTTGAAAATCCTGGAAAGGAACATTGGGAAGCAGTCAAGTGGATACCCAGGCAAGGAAATTGGAACAACAACAACAACTTAAACAATTGAGGGAACAATAATCAGAATTGGAGTGACAACAACAATTGGAACGACAATAACAACAACAATTGGGGTAGAAATGGCAATCGAGGGCCGGGCTTTCAAAGGCCCCCAATGTATCAACAACCCAACAATCCTCCTCCATATCAATCTCAAGGTCAAGGTTCGTCAAGAAATGATATGGTTTAGATCGAGAATATGTTCAAACAGATGATGGAGAGGACTGCCGATTCTGATGCTTAAATTGCCTCCCACACTACCTCCATTCGCAATTTTGAGGTCCAAATGGGGAAAATCTCTCAAGCATTGAACACTCGCCCTAAGGGGACACTACCTAGTGACACAGTAGTAAACCCGAAGGGAGGGAACAATAACAATATTGGGCATGCAATGGCGGTGACCACAAGGAGTTCGAGGTGGTGAAGCAAGTACCTCCAAGCAAAAGAGAGTTATGTGTGATGATGATGAAATACAAAATGATGATGTTCCTATAGTTGATGATCAAGTGAGTGAAGAGCAATTGAATGGTGAAGTGAGGATTGATATCAATGACAATGAGTAGGAGACGCAAAATGACGCGAACCCGTCTAGAACGTAATAGACATACCGGAGCCGGTAGTGCCAAAAGCCAAGGATCTTTTGCCAAGGCCTCCTCCACCTTATCCTCAAAGACTTGCAAAGCAGAAAAGTGAAAATCAATTGAAGAAGTTCATATAGATGATGAAGATATTGTCAATCAACGTGCCATTAGTGGAAGCTCTTGAGCAAATTCCGGGATACGCCAAGTTTATGAAAGACTTGGTGACAAAAAAAAGATCTATGGAATGTGAGACCATCAAAATGACTCACCAAGTAAGTGCCATTGTACACTAGATGGCTCCCAAGCTTGAACATCCCAACGCATTTACCATCCCTTGTACCATTGGAAGTGCGGATTTTGCAAAGGCATTGTGTGATTTGGGTGCAAGTATCAATTTGATGCCTTACTTCGTCTTCAATACTTTGGATATAGGTCAACCACGAGCAACTTCAATGAGACTACAAATGGCGGATAGAACGATGAAGTGACCCCTTGGTATTATTGATGATGTTCTTGTACGGGTCGACACGTTTATCTTGCCTGCTGATTTTGTGATCCTAGACTGCGAGGTGGAATATGAGGTGCCTATAATCTTGGGAAGGTCGTTCCTAGCAACAGCAAAGGCCTTGGTGGATGTTGAAGCCTGTGAGCTCACCTTCCGGGTGGGCGATGAAAAGGTTGTCTTCCACGTGTTCAAGTCAATGAGGCAACCAAATAGTTCCGAGGTGTGCTCTTTTGTGGATTTAGTGAAAGAAGTGATAATTGATGATACAAGCTCAATGATCAATGTGGAAGATCCCATGGAAGCTGTCTTGTTGAACCATGAGGATGATGTAAGGGATGGCTTGGTTGAATGTGCTAATGCATTGCAAGGAATGGGTTCCTATTCTTATGGTCACCGTAAGCTATCCTTGGACTTGGAAAATCGAAAGACTCCACCGACAAAGCCCTCGATCGAGGAGCCACCAACTTTGGAGTTGAAGCCTCTCCCATCACACCTCAGGTATGAATGTTTGGGCCCTTCTTCTACATTACCTGTTATTCTTTCCGCTTTCTTAACCAAAGTGTAGGTAAACTCAACTCTTGAAGTGCTCCAAATGAGAAAAAAGGCAATTGGATGGACCTTAGCTGATATTCGGGGCATAAGCCCCGCCTTTTTCATGCATAAAATTATTCTTGAAGATGATGCAAAACCGTCCGTGGAATATCAATAGAGGTTGAACGAGGCTATGAAGAGGTGGTCAAAAAGGAGATTATCAAATGGCTCGATGCAGGGGTTATCTATCCACTCTCAGACAGTGCATGGACTTCACCGGTGTAATGTGTGCCGAAAAAAGGGGTATGACCGTGGTGAAAAATGAAAAGAATGAGTTGATCCCTACTTGGACCGTGAATGGATGGAGGGTATGTATTGACTACAGAAAGCTGAATAAGTTGACCCGAAAGGATCACTTTCCATTGCCATTTCTTTACCAGATGCTAGACAAACTTGTCGGGATGGCCTTCTATTGTTTCTTGGATGGGTACTCAGGTTACAATCAGATTCTAATAGCCCCAGAAGATCAAGAGAAAACTACCTTCACCTGCCCGTATAGGACCTTTGCATTCTCTAGGATGCCGTCCGGATTATGTAATGCACCCACTACATCTCAGCGGTGCATGATGGAGATATTTACGGACATGGTGGAGGACTTCCTCGAAGTCTTTATGGATGACTTTGGTGTGGTTGCAGACTCATTTGAAGAATGTTTGCAAAATCTTGACAAGGTTCTAGCCTGATGTGAAGAGACAAATCTTGTGCTAAATTGGGAGAAATGCCACTTTATGGTCGAAGAGGGCATTGTCCTCGGCCATAAGATCTCAAAAGATGGAATCGAAGTGGACAAGGCTAAAATAAAATCTCAAAGTTACCTCCTCCGACTTCCGTCAAGGGAGTTAGAAGTTTCCTTGGGCATGCGGGACTCTACCGGCGGTTCATTAAAGACTTTTCCAAAGTGGTAAATCCCCTATGCAAGCTATTAGAGAAGGATGCAAGGTTTGATTTCAATGATGATTGCATGAAGGCCTTTGAGCTCTTGAAGTATAAATTAACAACCACTCCAATCATTACCGCACCAAATTGGAGCTCACCTTTTGAGCTTATGTGCGACACAAGTGATGTTGCGGTAGGAGCGGTTTTGGGGCAACGAGTGAACAAAATATTTTATCCGATGTACTATGCAAACAAAACTATGAACGATGCCCAGGTTAATTATACAGTGATGGAGAAGGAATTTTTAGCAATTGCATTTGCAATGGAGAAATTTAAGCCTTATCTCATGGGCGCCAAAGTTATTGTTCACACCGATCACGCGGCACTCCAGTATTTGATGACAAATAAGGACTCCAAAGCTATACTGATGAGATGGGTTTTAATGCTTCAAGAATTTGACCTCGAGATCATTGATAGGAAAGGTAGTGAAAATTAGGTTGCGGATCCTTTGTCATGGCTAGAAGAGAAAGGGAGACCAAAAAATGGTATTGAAATTAATGATGCTTTCCCGGTTGAGCAACTCCTCTCGGTTTCTATGAATGATATGCCTTGGTTTGCGGATGTTGCCAATTTCATTGTAACCGGCATTGTCACGTGTGAGCTCTTTTCTAACCAAAGGAAGAAAATCAAACGAGACAGTTTGGACTATTATTGGGATGAGCCCTACTTGTTTAAAATTTGCAATGATGGAATAATTCGTAGGTGTGTCCCAGAGAAGGAGCAAATGAGCATACTTGATGCTTGTCATTCCTCTCCATACGGTGGTCATCACGATGGGGCGAGAACTCCTTCCAAGGTTCTGAGTTGTGGTTTTTATTGGCCAACCTTGTAAGAGATGCCAGTGAGCTTGTCAAGAGATCTGATGAATTCCAGAGAGCTGGAGGAATATCAAAGAAGGATGAAATGCCCCTCACAACTATTCTTGAAGTTGACATTTTTGATGTGTGGGGCATAGACATCATGGGCCCTTTTGTTAGTTCGTGTGGCAATACTTACATTCTTGTGGCGGTTGATTATGTGTCAAAGTGGTTTGAAGTCGTGTCTTTGCCCCACAATGAAGCCCGGAGTGTAGTAACTTTTCTCAAGAAGAACATTTTCGCACGGTTTGGGACGCCTAAGGCAATTATAAGTGATGGGGGCTCTCATTTTTGTAACAAGGCATTTGATACTTTGCTTGCTAAATATGGTGTCAATCACAAGGTCTCTACCCCTTATCATCCCCAAGCTAGTGGGAAAGTGGAGGTTATAAATAGGGAAATCAAGAGCATCTTGTCCAAAACTGTTAATGCCAATAGAACGGATTGGTCAAGGAAGCTAGATGATGCGCTATGGGCTTATAGGACTGCATTTAAGACTCGAATTGGTATGTCTCCTTACCAGTTGGTGTTTGGAAAAGTGTGTCACTTGACGGTTGAGCTAGAACATAAAGCATTGTGGGCCTTGAAGAGGTTAAATCTTGAGTGGGACATTGCAAAAAATCTCCGGGTAGAACAACTCAATGAGCTTGATGAATTTCGGTTTCATGCCTATTCAAGCTCATCATTGTACAAGGAGAAGATGAAATATTTGCATGATAAATATGCCTGAAACAAAGAATTCAATGAGGGTGATTTGGCTTCAACTCCCGGTTGCGTCTGTTTCCGGGAAAGTTAAAGTCCAAATGGAGTGGTCCCTCCGAGGTAGTGCATGTAACACCTTTTGGTGCTCTTGCCTTGAATAACAAAAATGGTGAAATCTTCTAGGTTAATGGGCATCATGTGAAGCATTACTTGGGAAATTTTGATGACAGCCACGTGGTGGATTTGATAAAGTTTCAATGATGATGGTAACTTGCGTCGTGCCACGACGTTAAAGCAGGCGCTTCATGGGAGGCAACCCAAGTGATTTTTCTTTCTTTCTCATTTTTCCTTCTTAGATTAGGCTCTGAACTAACTGATTATGAGATTTGTGTAGGAATTTTTTTATGCAGTGCAGGACACATACTGGAGAAAATTGGCTAAGTGTGCACCGAACCGTTGGCGCTCCAAATTCAGCGGTCAGCGACAACACTTACGCGCGAGCGAAATTTTACTGCGGACGCGGCCTTGATGAGTTATAAATGCAAAGACTCTGAAGTTTGGTCCGCGTCCGCGTTTGAAATTCCGTGGTCAGTGGCCCTTGATCCGCGGCCGCGGCCCTTTTTTCTCTCCCAGTGGTGACACCAAAGCTTCAGCTCTTCAGAAAGTGAAAAGCACGGACCGCGGTGAAATTTCGCGGCCGCGCCAAGTAAGTCGGTGTGGGCCTAGGGTTTTAGTAAATTGGGGTGCCCTCCTCCTTTTATACTTTTCACACCCTAGGACTTCACAACACCCCTTTTCACTGTTCATCATCACTCTTGTGCATCTAACTTCATCTCATCTAACAAGTTTAATTCCTACATCAAATCTAGCTTCTGGTATGATCAAATTCTCAGCTTTAATTTTAGTTCTTCCCTTTTTGTTTTCTTATTTTCTACTTTTTCTTTCTAGTTAGAGTTATTATCGACCTAGAATCATAAACATGCTTAAATAGCAATAAAACCAATGAGTTTGTGGTCAAGGAGTTCTATGGTAATGTCGCCTACATCAAACAAGGCACATACTTGACCAAAGTCCGCAACAAGAAAATTCTGTTTAATGGCAAAGCTCTCAATGATTATGCTGGGTTTAATGATGAAGATGAGACCTTATATCTGGAGAAGGTGGAGCTGGATGAGTTAGATCTCCCTTGGCTAGCCTCAGTGATTGCTATTCCCGGGACTACTCCAGCTTGGCTGACAGTAGTGGTTCCTATCCTCAGGAACACTTTGAGTTTTGAAGCAAATGGATGGGCCACATTTGTATGCAGCAGGATCGACCCCACTACTCATGACAGTGATATACTGGTTTCCCGAGCTATTATTGTAGAGGCGATTATGGCGGGGTTCCCGATCAATATCGGGAATATTATGGCCAAGGTGATTAACAAGACAATCATAAAGGGTGAGCATTCATATCCCTTCCCAAACTTCCTTACTATGTACTTCGAGGATCAGGGAGTAGAGGGAAGGGACTATGACACCAAGGTGAAGCCAAAGAGGCCATTTTCCTGGTACATCCTGCAGGGTCCGGACACCCATGTCCAAGAGAAAATCCATCACTACCACTGGAGAGTCTGAAGAGCTAGGGGTGGTGGCCACTAGTTCAGAGCCATCTACTACTGAGGGGTCTTCTGCTGGCATGCCACATCCTCCCCCCCGGACCATCTTCCTCCATTCCTACTTCAGTGCCTTCTTCTTCAGCAACCCTCAGACAGCTCTGAGGGTAAAACAGACATTGGCCGGTATCAGCAATTGGCTGCAGGTAGCTTCATCAAAGCTAACTGCTCTATCCAGTACCGTAGCAGCCCCAACCCAGATCCAGTTGCCTCCATCATTGGAGGAGACTTTGAAGAGTTTAGTTGAAAACCAGAAGAAGATTTTGGAGTCCATGTTGATACCCAATGTTTTCTCAAATTATTTTTAACTTGCTTATATACCTTCAAAATCAAGTTCCATAACAAATGGTATTTTTCCATAATTTTCTCATATTTTTATTAATTTATTTCTAATTTTATCCAGTATTTTTATCTCTAAAAGGCATTACAAATTATTTCAAAGACATTTCTTGACTTAATATATTATTTTTGGTCTTATTAAGATCAAATTATTTCACAACTGGTCAAATTGGCATTCTTTGGCTGTAATTGCAATATTTTTTGTAATTATAGCCTAACCATATGTTTTATGCTATTGTTATCTAATAATTAGTCATTTATATTTTTTAATACTCATTAATCATTTTAATTTAATTTATTAATCATCAATTTCATTTTTATAATTATCAGTTATTTTTAATTAATTTTAATCGAGTATTTAACATCTAGCCATTTTTTATTTAAATTCTAGCCCCAATTAAATCTGACCCCTACCCAATTTGATCAGCCCAATTACCTAGCCCAGACCTAAAATCCTACCCGGCCCAACCCCTCATTCGATCTGAGCCGTTGATTAATTGATTTAAATTAATCAACGGCCCTGATTGATCCTTATCAAATTAAGACCTAAAGACTACTCTCCCCCGTCTCATTTCTCCCCTCTCATTTCTCTTTAAGCTCTTCATCTACTGGGCCTTTGTTCTCCCTTCTTCGGCCACCTCCTCGCCGGAAACCATGGAGGTCTCACCTCCTACCAGCCTTATGGCTCCATCCTTTGCACTTGTGTCACCGTTCGAGGCTCTCAAGTGAACCAGAGGCGGTTCAACTCATCTCTCCGGTATCATGCCATTTTCTCCGGCCATCTATGGTTGGTCGAGTAAGATCTACCTCTTTCCGGCCAAAGACCGGTAATATCTCTGAGTTTTCTTCCTCTTTCTGGGTTCTTCTAGAAACCATAACTTCGAACCTTCTGATCTTTCTAGATCTGTAACAGATCTATGTGTATTTTAGGGGTTTACATGTGTTCTTCAAGAAATCTCCTTGTTTTCAAACGATTTCTTCCTTATCCAAAACTAAGGTTTCTTAACCTCTTTCAAAAATGATTCTTCTTCTGATTTTAAGTGTTTCTATTGTGTTTGAACGATTCTCTTATGCCTTTTCTTGTTATCTGAGTTATTATGCTAAAAGCCCTAATTTTAGACTATCTCTGATAATAGGTTCGGCTAATCTGTATGTGTATGTGTTTCTCATGAACATTCTGTGCTTTCATGAACGTTCTATGTACTCTTGTGCTTCTTACTCTAATTGTTGATTAGATTTTCTGTTTCTCTACTGTTCCTTTAATTATTTGCTTAGGATTTCTCTTATTTTTGTTCAATATGTGTTATTTATCGTTTGATAAGTCTGATTATTTGTTTTATTGATTGTCTACATAATACTCTCTACTAACTATGTGTATTTTCCCTTAAAACTGTGATATTCTCCTTAAAACTGTGATTTTGTGTATTTTCTTAGAGTTCTTTACTGATTTTCAAATTACTCCCTTACTTGTGTGATACTTTCCTTAATTAGTATTGATCCCCTGTGATCTGCAATCTCATTCGCGATTCTTTTGACTAGTTTTCAGAATTAAAATGGTACTCTACCTTATTTATGTGCATAAATTTGCTATCAATTATTTTATACACTTTCCTTAAATTGTGTATTATGTATTTAGACCTAATTGCATCCCATATACTTTACCACTCCTATTCCGGTAAAAAAATCAGTTTTGTAATTGATTCCTTTCCTTGTTTAACACAGCTTATGTCCGTTTGAACTATGACTCCCTAATCAAGGGGAGTCCGAGTCTTAATTGATTCTGATGATGATTATTTCCATAACTATGCTAAAATTAGTACTTCTTACCTTATTCTTCTGCCTGTTCAAAACTATAAATACTCTTTTCTTTAACACAAAAAAGGACAAGAGATACTCATTGCTCTGAACTCTCTCTTACTCTCATATACTTTCTCTCTTGCTTCTCTTATTGATTGCTAGTCACTCAGTCGGATGAAAGCCAAGACTGAGTAACTTATTACTGCTATACTGTTCTGCATACTACTGTGCTATTGCCCTATTCTCTTGCACACGACTGTTCTATTCTCTCATTCTCTACTGGTATGTCCTTTATTTGATTTCTAGCATCCAAAACATCATGTTTATGTTCATATTGCACCTTCCCCTTATTACTTTATGTCTGTATCTGTAGTTTTACTGCTTAACCCTGTAACTAGCATCTCTATTCTGTCTATATGACTTCCCTTCCCCTTATTTCAGCATGTTTATTGCTTTCCCTATTAGTCTACTACACTCTGCACTACTCTCTCACCCCAATACATTTCAGCATGTATGCATGACCAGGGTTAGCTACTAAGTAATCCTGAACATGACGTGTGAACCTGTGTGGCACCCCTCAACCTAACACTGTCAAACTCCTGGCATGAACACTTATTAATAATATGCTATGATTGTGGAGTCCTAAAATGTCTCTCTAATCTATGTGCAAATGTGCTCTTACATGTAAACTACTTGTCCCCATTCCCCCCTTGCCTCCATGTTTGTGTTTGCTTCCTTGAACTATGTGTGCTATTCTGATTATGAGGCTGTCTTATTTACTCTATCTCAAAGTTGTTTTCAACCAGAATTAAAACTCTTGTTTTATTTCAAGAAGCGACTCTGGATCATTTTCAAGGTGTTTTTTCTCAACTTAACTCTTTTCAAATTACATCCAACACTTCCACTATAATTTTAGACCCCTTAGGATATGCCCCTCTTGTGTGAGCATTGCCTTGGGACCCTTGAGCTCCCTCTGAACTTTGACACACAAGAGCTGGCTTTTCCACACTGCACTTACTCCATCTTGTCTATGAAATCTGGGTGTGAGCACTGCCCGGGTCCCTTGAGGTCCTTAGGGAACTCTGACACACTCGGATTATGAAAGGTTGTGAAATAACACTTGGCATTGAGGACCTGGAAACTTGGGCCTATTATTGAAGGCTCCCTATAGTTAACTTCTTCTCTTTCCTATTTTTAATTATGTAATTCATATTCAGAGGCTTGTAATAATTATTTGTAAAAATAATTTCGGGGTGGATAGTGAAAATGGGTGGGGATATGCATGATGTAGTATAAGTAAAGGGTAGAGATCCTGTTTCTAGGTTTACTTTTCTCTATGCGCTATGTAACCATGTTTAGTATGCCATGCATTTAGATATCATGTTACTTAGGTTCATACATCTGCTTTCTTTCAGCATATCATCATTCATTGCATTCACTTAGAAATCCGGCTTTAGGATAAATGTGTTAACAAAGCTGCAATCATGCTTTACCATGCCTACGCACTTAAAGATCCTGTTTTCTAGGCAAACGCATTAAAAAACTATCACCTATGTTGAAGTTGTGCATAATACTGTGATTTCATATGCATTTTCGCATTTAGAAATCCATGCTTAGGATATCATGCATCATGTTGCGTTAGGCCTCATGCTATAGGATCGTACTCGTTTACCACACACAGTTTAAATACACATTTCTAAAACAGTCCCCCCCTGCTCTAATAAATTGGCAATCAACTTTCAAATACTGGTAACATTTAGCACTTCCCGTTATTAGGTATACGATCTCAACCTATATTAACTATGAATACTGCTGCATGTTATTTTACACCTAGGCAAGCCATAGGTAATCAACTGTAAAAAAAAAATATTACCAGATCTTTCTTTGTGACTATGTTAACTATCAGCATGTTAATAATCAGTAGGCAAGCCTGACAAGGACTTCCTCTCTGAGTTATGTAATAAAATATTACTCTGCTATTATCTTTTAGACACCATGCTTGGAACTGAATCTGGACTTTAATTAGTGTATGAGACATGCTGTTTATGTGCAATGTGTGTGGAGGTATATGTGAGCCTTTACCTGTTTTCCATGCTCTCCATTTATTTGCAAGTCCTACTTGTTTATTATATGTCGCCCTAGCATTTTTACCTTTAAAACCTGAGGGTCTACCTAGAAACCTCCTTTTTAGGATAGAAGTCCTAATTTCCTCCACGACTGATAGGAGAGGGACGGGTAACAACATGCAATAGAGCTCGTGACCAACACGCGCTTTAGTTACCTTCACGGGGTGGGAAAGGGTAGAATATGGACATGATGACCGGTGCGCTAATACCACGTGTAGCCCCTCTTTGAGGAGTGTCATACCAGATATTGCATTGAGGTGATCCATATTGTTAAACCTAGGATACCCCTTACTTTTACACGCTTAGATTGTAATTCTTTTCAAAAAATCTAACTTTGCATTAATTGTTTTTTTCCGACATTTATGTAATTAAGACTTAAACCCCCTATTATTTGAGCCCTACTTGTTTGTTTGCTAAAAATTGTACAAATTCACAAAAAAAAAGTTGTTTGGCCGGGAACCACACTTGTGGATCCTGAGGGGTGCCTAACACCTTCTCCTTAGGATAATTTAAAGCCCTTACCCTATCTCTGGTTAACAACGTAGTTATAATAAACCCCTTAGGTGCCCTAACGCACCTAAAAAATCGTTAGGTGGCGACTCTTAAAAAAAAATGCAAAAAAACCCCTTTCCCAAAAGGAACGAGTTGTCTCAACCAAATGTCATGAACCCGGACTCCGCGAGGAAAAAGGGGGCGTGACAGCATGGCGACTCTGCTGTGGATTATAGGCTTTTACCGTTACAAACCGCTTTGTGAATTTGTCTGAGTTTGATATTTGTACCCTTTCCTTTTCCCTTTTATGTACAATTAATTGTTTATCTCTTTCAAGTATTTATTCCTTCCCAAAAATAAAACTGACATGTTTCTTTGTTTTCCTTTGCAACCGCTTTAAATTATAACTATTATATTTACCGCTTTCTTAACGTGCAAATACATGACAACCTGCTTTTAATGCTTATTATTGCATAACCATGTTCAACATTCATACTCCACTCGTGCCAAACAAATACTATAGCAACGCTTGATGAGTGGTTGCGCTCTTCCTATATTATTACCCCCTAAATTCGGAAAGGCTTATTTGCGGTAAAACTAGTCGATCAGCGGTGCAGTCGACGGTTCCGTGCCTTTCCCCCTTGAGTTGTCCGCTCAAGGGTTCTAGTCTAAAACCCCATAGAAACCTTACTCTGTTATATTGTTGCATGCATCATGGTCAAACCTAGCCGAGCTAAAGTGTTTGTCCGCATAATAGCTTTTAAGAAAGCCTTGTCCAAAGTCCACTGGGTTTCCTAAACCCAAACGGACGTCGTCACGTTTTGTGCATTTATTTGGAGAAAAAAATGCTTCATGCTAATTGTTGATATTAAATAGTCGAGTCTGGTGGGGGTAAGGATCTAACCTTGTTTGCCTTGCAGAAATATGAGGCACGAAGTCCCTAGATTCGACATGGTCTCCAATATCCACCCAAGGCTGCTGAGTTGGTGGGAAGATCTACACTCTAGTGACAAAGCTCTCGTCAGAAAATACCTGGGCAATCTACCATATCTCCTAGAAATCCAGCCTAACAACATAGTAGTAGAGGCTGTTACCCTGTTCTGGGACTGTGAAAGGGCCGTGTTCCGCTTTGGGGACATTGAAATGACACCTTTGCTAGAGGAAATAAGAGGACTGGCTGGCCTAGCATGGTAAACCCCGGGGTTGCTAATGCTTGAGAACCGCACGGACAAAGGTTTCCTTAAAATGATGGGTTTGAAGAAGAATGCAGAACTAGTATGCTTAAAGGAATCATACATCCTTTTTGACTACTTGTATGAAAGGTACGGTCACAGCAAATCATACCGTACCTACCATGACGAGTTTGCCATCACGTCCTTGGGACACATCCATCGTAGAGTATTCGTCTTCATGTTTTGCTTCTTGGGTTTGATCGTGTTTCCAATGAAGAAGGAGAGAATCCATACTAGACTGGCCATGGTAACCAAGACACTAATAGAAGGAATTGGTGGGCAAAACTTTAGCATTGTGCCCATGATCATTGCAGACATATATCGAGCCTTGGAAAAGTGTCAACGAGGAGCAAGACATTTTGAAGGCTGCAATCTACTACTTCAGCTTTGGCTTATGGAACACCTCCAAAAGGGCGAATACCGACAAGAGTTTCAGCGAAGGGTGTGGAATGACCACATCGCTTTCCACCATCCAAAACAAATGAATTACATCCCCGACATGTTCGCTCAGCCTAAGAATGCCAAAGGATGGGTCGAGCTCTTTGATAATCTGACTGAAGAACAGGTTCGATGGATGTTCGAGTGGTTTCCGACAAAGGAGACCATCGCCCGTTCCAGAGATGCACCGTTCCTGATACTGATTGGTTTAAGGGGAACATACCCTTACGTCCCTCTTCGAGTTATGAGGCAAGCAGGCAAGAAGCAAGTCATACCTAGGGTCGACAAGATGAGCCATCTTCGAGCAGACTTCAAAGATGATGATAGTCCTCACAAGTGCCAGGCCCAACACATGTGGCATTGGAAGTTTGTACTAGAGAGGGACACCATCGAGCCAGACAGATATCATGCCGGTTGTACCCCTTTCTATTCTGGTTGGTTGGAAGATAATTGGGATGGTCTGGGCAAGCCAAGGTTCGTTCAAGGCCACAGGGTTATAGATGAAAAGGTTGAGGCGCAAGTCAAATTCAACCAGATGCGCAAAAGTATCCGTGAATGTGAGGATGAGCACCGCGAAATACATGAGTCTAACAAGAAGCTGATCGAGGAGTGGAAAGACATGGCTATCAGCACCAATAAGAGGTTAGGATATTTGGAACGAGGTATAGTCTAGTTGGAGGAAAAATTCATCAAAAGGGTCGAAGACTGTCAAAAGGCTAAGGGGACCGAAGTCGGACATCTTGCCAGAGCATACCTGTTGCTGGGACTTCGCGAGCTGGGAAAGCTATTCGAGGGAAGCAAGAATGCCGAGTCTGGGGAAGGTCCTTCGGGACCAAGTAGATAGGAATGTCTTTCTTTTACTTTATCAATGTAATAAGGCCAATGGCCATTAGTGACCTTTACTTCCTGTTTGTTTAGTATCGTTTTGGGATTCGTCTATTTTCTTATAAATAAAATGAGGCATTTAGCACTTTAAGTTCTCCAAATCAGTTTGTCGCTAGGCCTACCTCGGGCAAAAAATAGATTCCCAAATTAGGACGCGCTTTACATTCCCGCACTATGTGTTTAAGTACTGCAATAATTTTTCATAATCCTCACTAACTTGGATACCTTTTTTGTTTTTGTTTTGTTTCTTCTTTATTTATTCCTCTACCCAAGGGTTAGTTCGTGCACTCTGGCATCATCAGCTTAACTCACAAGATCGAGGGGCCCTCCACCCACTCCTCCTCCTAGTCCTCCCAAAGGCAAGAATAAAATGGAAGATTTAAACAACATCAGGAAGGAGATCACAGCTGAGCGAGTTGAGGCCTTTAATGGCCAGGGCAGTCGGGTTCCTAATGAGAATCTGTCACCACTTGAACAGAAGTTATTGAAATTCCAAGAAGAGCTTGATCAAGTTCGAAATTTGTCCAACCTGTCATTTTCCCTCAACGCCCCAGACGTCAACTTTCCCAACACTCAAAACCCTACACCTCCTCAGAATGTCCCAAAATAGCAGAATCATCCCACACCTCACCATCACGCTATTCAACCAAAGAACCAATGCAACACCTGCCACACCCCAAATAACACTCCACTACTTATCCTAGAGCCTCAAGACTCCATAAACGACCATTTCCACACCCGTGCATCGGGTCACCACAACAATCCTGTCTACGTGGAGACCGTACCTCACTCTACTACACCTACCCCATACACACCTGAGTCTGATGAAAAGGACCTGCTTATCAAGAACTTGGCCGAGGAACTTAGGAAACTGACCAGCCGGGTTCAAGGCATTGAGGGAATCAAGGGAGTCAAAGGGTTGAATTATGAGGACCTCTGCATACAACCTGATGTCGAACTACCCGAGGGATACAAACCCCCGAAGTTCGAAATGTTTGATGGTATAGGTGATCCAAGGGTCCATCTGAGTACTTATTGGGACAAGCTGGTTGGAGTAGGGAAGGATGAAAGGATCCGCATGAAGCTGTTCATGAGGAGTTTGAAAGGAGATGCGTTGTCTTGGTACATCAGCCAAGATCCCAAGAAGTGGTCAAACTGGGTGAGCATGGCATCTGACTTTATGGACAAATTCAGATTTAATACAGAGTACGCCCCAGACGTGTTCTATATTCAGAATTTGAAGAAGAAGCCCACGGAGACATTTCGCGAGTATGCTACTCGATGGAGGTCCGAAGCTGCAATGGTCAGACCCGCCTTAGAAGAGGAGCAGATGAACAAGTTCTTTGTCCGGGCTCAGGATCCGCAATACTATGAATGGTTGATGATGATTGAGAACCACAAGTTATCCGACATTATCAAATTAGGTGAACGGATTGAAGAAGGTATTAAGAGCGGTATGGTCACAAATTTTGAAGCCTTACAAGTTACAAATAAGGCTTTACAATCTGGTGGTGTGTCCAAGAAAAGGGACGTGGGAGCCGTGATGGTTGCACAGAGAACCAAGTCCCCACTCAAATACCAAATCTACCCAACACCACCACTCACATACCAATCAACCCCAAATTACCAAGCCCCCTCACCCTCATACTAAGCTCCACCACCAACTTATCAATCATCTCCACCACCGACATATCAACCTACTTCACCTAGATACTCCCAACCCGCTCCTGTCTACCACACTTATAATTCCCAGCCATCCCATTACTAATCACCCCCTGCATGCCAAAACGTCCCTAGCCCTCGTCTTAATTTCGATCGCAGACCTCCAAAACAGTATACCGCCATCGCTGAACCCATCGACCAACTGTATGAGAAGCTCAAAGCTGTTGGTTATGTCACCCCCATCCCTGTTGTAACCCCTGAGAATCCTTCTCAGTGGGTTAATCCAAACAAATCATGTGCATACCACTCCGGCATGAAGGGGCACACCATCGATGAGTGCCGCTCTTTGAAAGACAAGATACAGTCCCTGATTGATAACAAGATCATTGTGTCAAAAGATCCTGCTCCGAACGTCTGCAACAATCCTCTACCATACCATAAGGGTGGAGGTATCCACATGATCGAAATAGAAGATGATTGGGATCCCGAGGGATCAATCCGGTTGATCGCAAAAGGCGATGACCCAAAGAAACCGGCAGTCACTCTCAACCCGATCATAGTCCAGATCCAACCGTCTGAGGATGCTGAGGTAAATATGTCCATACCTCTTGAGTTTGAAGCGGCGCCACCCGCGAAGACACCAGTACCAATTGAAGTTGAGTTCGTGTTTCCGGCAAATGCACCTGCACCATTTGAGGTTGCAACCTTGCCACCCCAGGCATATATTCCATTTGAAGTAAGGATAGCCGCACCAATCCCAGTGGCGATGTCAACCATGCCACCCTTCTATACAAATGCTATACCTTGGGACTATACAACCGAGGAGAGAAGGAAAGGCAAGGTCAAGACTGAAGAAGCTGTCGCAACTGAGGGTATGACAAGAACTGGTAGAGTCTATCCCCTGAACATCTGGCTGAGTCCAGCAGGCAAGCTTCCAATCGGCCTCCCCTTATTGAGACAGGTCCAGACGACCTTTGGAGGAAGGTACATGCCAAAGAGTATTTGGTCATCGACCAAGCTGAACAAGACGCCAACACAAATATCCATTCTCTCTTTGCTGCAGAATTCTGAGACGCACATGAGCGCTTTGTTGAAGGTGTTGAACGAAGCATATGTGCCGAACAACATCACTAGTGGAGAAATGGCCAATATGGTAGGCCAAGTGTTGTAAAGCCACAAGATCACTTTCCATGAGGACGAGCTGCCTCCTGAAGGGTTGGGTCGTAACAAAGCACTGCACATCACTGTGCAATGCGAAGATTATTTCATCACCAGAATCCTGATCGATGGAGGATCCAGTCTTAACATATGTCCGTTGATAACGCTCAAGAAATTAGGTAAAGGGCTGCATGAGATAAAGGATGGAGCAATCAATGTGAAAGCTTTCGATGGGTCTCAAAGGTCCACCATTGGTGAGATAAGCCTATGCCTGAAAATGGGGCCAACTTGGTTCGAGGTGGACTCCCAAGTGATAGATGTACCAGCGTCCTACAACTTGTTATTAGGACGACCCTGGATCCATGTTGCTGGGGCCGTAGCATCAACACTACATCAGGCAGTGAAGTTCGAGTGGAACCACCAAGAGGTGATTATTCATGGTGATGGTAGCAATCCTATTTACAGTCGCCAGACTATTCCAGTGATTGAAGGAAGAAGGAAGCTGGGTGGAGAAACTTACCCCCACATTGAACGGGCCAATGCTATCGACAAAGACAAATGATGGGATAGAAAAATTGAGAGTATACTAAGCTGGAGTGGGTACGAGCCTGGCAAAGGTCTCGGCAAGAACCTCCAAGGGATCTCCAAACCCATAAAACTCAAGAAACATGGTACTACCTTCGGTTTGGGGTATGAATACACCTAGGAAGAATTCAATAACTGGTCGCCACCTTGGAGCGGTCCTTATTACCCTTTGGAGCAGCCAATACCACATCTGGAGTAGACCTTCTAATAGGCCGACGTTATTTATGGATCATACAAAGAAGAAGCACTTGCAGCAATGAGGAACTTGTTTCTGGAGGACAGTGATATGGACTGCTGCGTTATTCTCGAGGAGGAAAGGGAGGAAGGCCCTTCCATACAGGCTGTGAGCAGAGGGACGTACCTCAAGAATTGAACTGTCAGGACAACCAAAGCCCAACGAGCCTCGGGGTAGCAAGGCTTAAACAACACTATTCATTATTTTTCTTTACTAAATGATTTCCTTTTTCGTATTTTAATTCCTGCAATAAGATCTTCAAATGTTCAAAACAATTATTTAATTTATCCAAAGCATTTTCAATTTTCCTTATGAATCAATATTTATGCTATCATTTTTCTCTCATTACTTTACATATACAGCATTATTATTACCTGTCTTGATGAACCGATGATCGTGACATGCAACGAGACAACACAGCAAACGGACGTTGATTCAAAAGAAAATGACATACCTGACGAGATTGTCAAAGAAGTTGAGAATTTTGAGAACAAACCTAAGTCCAACCTGGACGAGACTGAAATTATCAACCTGGGAGATTCAGAAAACGTCAAGGAGACTCGCATCAGCATTCATTTGTCACCATCAGAAAAGAAAGAATACACAGAGTTTCTGAAAGAGTATGAGGACATATTCGCCTGGTCGTATGATGACATGACTGGTCTAAGTACGTCTATTGTGGCTCAAAAATTGCCAACCAATCCAATGTGTCCACCGGTAAAGCAAAAGCTCAGAAAGTTCAAACCCGACATGAGTTTGAAAATCAAGGAAGAAGTTACCAAGCAGATCAACGCCAAGGTTCTCAGAGTAGTTGAGTACCCAACATGGTTAGCCAACATTGTGCCAGTACCAAAGAAGGATGGGAAGTTCAAAGTCTGTGTCGACTACCGGGATATCAACCGGGCCAGTCCGAAAGACAACTTCCCCTTGCCAAATATACATATCCCGATTGATAATTGCGCCCAGCATGAACTACAATCATTCGTGGATTGCTTCACTGGTTATCATCAGATTTGGATGGATGAGGAAGATGCTGAGAAGACGACTTTCATTACGCCGTGGGGAGTGTACTGTTACAGGATGATGCCATTCGGCCTAAAGAATGCAGGGGGCACCTACATGAGGGCTATGACCACCATCTTCCACGACATGATTCACAAGGAGATCGAGGTATACGTGGATGATGTTATTATCAAGTCTAAGAAAGCCACTGACCACATAGAAGATTTGAGGAAGTTCTTCAATAGGTTGCGGAAATACAATCTGAAGCTGAACCCCGCGAAGTGTGCATTCGGGGTTCCTGCTAAGAAGTTGCTTGGGTTTATTGTGAGCCACCGGGGAATAGAATTGGATCCGTCAAAGGTCAAAGCCATTCAAGAACTACCGCCGCCAAGGAACAAGAAATATGTGATGCATTTCTTGGGGAGGCTTAATTACATTAGCCGATTCATAACACAATCTACAATTATCTGTGAGCCGATCTTCAAGATGCTAAAGAAAGATGCCGCGACTAAATGGACCAATGACTGCCAAAAGGCTTTTGACAGAATTAAGGAGTACCTGTCAACACCACCAGTCTTAGTACCGCCTGAGCCAGGTAGACCTCTGCTACTCTACCTTGCGGTATTAGATGGAGCCTTCGGCTGCGTTCTGGGGCAGCATGATGAAACAGGAAGGAAGGAGCAAGCTATTTATTATCTCAGCAAGAAGTTCACTCTGTATGAGGCCCGGTATTCTCTATTGGAACGCACCTGCTGCGCTTTGACTTGGGTCGCTCAGAAGTTGAGGCACTATTTCTGTGCCTATACTACATATCTCATATCGAGAATGGATCCATTGAAGTACATTGTAAGACCCCGGAAAATTTTGCTAAGCGATATAGGATTCGGGGTGCCAGGTGTTGATACCCAATTTTTCCTCAAATTCTTTTCAAACTTGCAGATAAGCTTTCAAAATTACTCTTTGTAACGATGAGTATTTTTCCCTATTTTCCATAATTTTATTTAAATTATTTCCTCGTTTATTTAATATTTTATATTTAAATAATTCCTAAATTATGTCATAAATAACTTCAAAATATTTTTTAACCTACTATGTTATTTATAATCGTTTTTATCCATTAAAATCTAATTATTTCACAAATTAGCCAATTGGGTCTTATTTAATTCCAATCACAACAATTTTACAATTATGGCCCCATTGGATATTTTATATTATTTTAATTCAAAATTTATGCATTTTTACACTTAATATTAGTTAGTTACTGTGATTTTACTTATTTAAACTTAATTTTATTTTTATATAATTACTAGTTATTTTATTTAATTAATTATCTTATTTTAAGGAGTTCTTAAAATCTAGCCACTCTTAACCTATTTCAACCCCTTAACCCAATTACCCAAACCCCAGCCCAAACCCAATTAAATACCTAGCCCAAAACCTATCAGATACCCGACCCAATCCCAAGCCAATCTGAACCGTTGATCAAATTTGATCAACAGTCCAGATATTACTTACCTAATTTAATTCTAACCTACCCCCCTCTCATTCTCTCAAGACCGACTCTCTCTCTTCTCGTCTCTTCCTCTCCTCCTCTCTCTAGAACTTTCTGGGTTCTTCTTCTCTGATGGCCACCTCCAATATCACCCCTTTCGACTACCAGCCGCCATGACTCCTCCTTTCTCCGGTTTACTCCATCTTTGAGACCTCCAGTGGTCTTTACCATTCCTGAACGGTTACTGGGGTTCCTTGCTTGGTTGGTTTTCTGGCTCTCTCCGGTGAGATTTTGACGCGAACATGCCATATTCGCCACGATCTTTGAGTTTCACAGTAGGTTCTTCTACTTTCTCCGATATCTCTGAAACCCTAATCTTTAAAACCTTTCGATTTTCTTAGATCTACACTGAATCTGAGTTTATTACGAGTATTATTACACTTTTTCTCAAAAGCTTTTCCATTTTTAAAAAAGTTCTTCACTTAGGATTTCTGAAACTTTTCTTCGAACGATTTCTCAAGGTTCAAGTGATTTTCTCATATGCTTAGACGTTTCATCACTTTTAATCATGATTTATTATGTTAAAACTTTAGTTTTAACTCTATGTTCTAACCCGGATTATGTCTCTACTGATTTGTCCCTCCGATTTGTGTGTGTATCTGTTTCCCATGAGTAATCCCTGGTTATTTGTGATTATTACCTTTGCTATGCTGTTGGTCTTTGATTCAACTGCTTCTTGCCTAATGTGTGTTTATCCTATTCAAATAAGTGCTTATTTTGACATTTTTGAATGACTATGAGTGATACCATGCTGATTCCCAATATCTCCTAAATATGAGGCTTTTCCTGAATTGGTACTAATTTAGGATCCCTAATCTCTGGGGATTGATACCCCTTTACTGATTTCCAACCTCTGAATTATTTTCCTGCCTTATTTTGTGGTCGATTACAATGTTTATTTATTCTTGACATTTTTTTCTTGATTAAAACTTCTGAACCTAGTCCCAATTACTTACTCTATGCTTTCCATGTTCAAATTGTTCCCTTGATTGCTCTTTCTATGTGAATTCTTTCCCTATTTTGCTCCCTCTTCTTTACTGTTTGAGATGACTCACTTAATTAAGGGAGACTTCTGATTCTCACTTTACTGATTCTAAGTTGTTACCATTATTGAACTACATTGATCCTTTCCTTATTAATCGTGTATTCATTGATCCTTTCCTTATTAATCGTGTATTGATTCTTCTTGCCTTATATATCACTGATTCTTACAGTTTGAATCAAATCCCTTGGCTTAAGGGAGTACTTGCCTTAATTTCCTGATTTAATTGATTTCGAGTTCCTCAATTACTACTTGACTTGATTTTTACCTTATTTACTACTTGCTTTTCAACTATATATACTCTGCCTTCTCTCATTGCAAAACACACTGACACTGATAGCACACACAAACACACTAAGTAATCCTTGCTGCTCTTTTGCTTCTGCACATTACTACTCTATTGCTCCTTTGTTCTACATACTGTTGTTGCTGTTCTATCTCTTTGCACCTTGCTATTCTATATCAATCAACTGGTATGTCTCTAATTTAATTTTATAGTGTCTCTACACAATATGCTTCAGTTCTTGTTTATATACCTGTTGTTCCTTTGGTGCTTTATCTTGTGGTTTTGCTGCCTACCATGTAATTAAGACGATTCTATAATGTCCTTTCTCTTTTGTTAGTCTAATAAGTACTCCGCTTTTCTCATGTGATTCTCTATAATTGTTTGAGTCTGGTGTAATTAGCATATCCCTACTATTCCTCCTTTCCTATCACTCTAATATGTCTCTTGTTCCTCCTGTGTGACTCTATGTGAGACTTATGTCACTAGTATGATTATTTGTCTATAGGTTAATGTTTCTTATCTCAACATGACTACTGTTACATGCTCTCATCCCCTATTTAGCCTCTCATGCTGCAACCTGTATCCCTCCATCTGATTTCTAAATGCTATATAATTCTGATCTTGTTAATCTATGATTGCTTTGTGACAACTATGTGGTAACTATGTGAATTTGTAACTTTATTCTATTGCTAACATGTGAATTACTTGTACCCAACTCCCTTTCCCCTGTTGAGTTTGTCTCTAGAACCCTGCACCTTTGCTGAGTTGTGATTGGCCTGTTTCTTTCCCTTTTGCAAACTATTTTTCTTTTGTAAAACTCTTACAATGTTCTCTGAAGTCATTTTTCAAAAACTGTTATTTCAGAACTCTTTCAAACTCAACACTCTTTTAAACTATAAGCACTTCCCACTACTCTTAGAAATTAGGTCCTACCCCCTTCGTGTGAGCATTGCCTTGAGTACCCCTGAGTACTCATTGAACTTTGAAACACAAGGCTGGTAATTCCACACTGCACTTTGTTAAAATCTTGGCAATTTTGCTTGGGTGCCGGTATTGGCTAGGGACCCATTTGGGGCCCTAGGGAACTTTGCCGCACCCATGCCATGTAAGGCTGTGAAACTCGAAAGGAGTGAGGCTGGGAGATTGGGCCTGATTGAAGGCTCCCTATAGAAGCAGCTTCTTACTTTTTTTTTCCCATTTCATTAATGTAATTTATTATTATTGGCCTGTAATAATTTGTAAACGAATAATTGGGGCTGGATAGTGAATGTGGGAGGGGACTATGCATGTTTAGTATAGTATGGATAGAAAACATGACTATAGGATTTTACTTACCTATGCGTGTAATAGTAGCATGCTTAGAACATGCATACCATGCATTAGAAATCATGTTTAGGTTCTTATTTCATCACAACTGTTATATTCATATTATTTTATAAGCCCTGCTCACAATTAATAATTATAACCAAGTAATAAAGGCGTCATAATGTACTACTACTGCATCTCCACAAGCATTGCATGTAGAAGACATGCGTATAGGGTTCTACTTATTCATGTGTGCATTAGATATCCTGCTCTTTAGGACTTTACTTTCAAAATGCCTGTTTTCCATTGCGCCCTGTTAAACGCCTAGTTAATGTTCTAATCTAGTAATCTCGCTAAAATATGGTTGAAGGTTTTAAAACGTTTTCTGCAAATATATTTTTCGCATATCTTTAAAATCAAGACTAAGGTATGCCTGCTCACCTTTCAAAACAAAATAGGCAATGTGTACGACGCCTAGGCAAACTTTAAGCCTAACACAACCCAAATCAACCGTTATGTCCTGTTTGTATTAAAAATGACCTGTAAAACTAATCAACCTTTTCTTGAGCACATCGTTGTGTGTCGTTATTTTCGCTCTTGTTTGCATAACAATTAACATATTATCAAAACAAACTCTCCCTTTCACAAAGTCACCCTGTTTTGTTTGAATCCTTGCTCTATCTTAAAATTATTGGTTCTCGAAGTTATGCACTCACTCTCCTTTACTAAAACTCCTTTAAACTACTGGTTCCTGCTATATTTTTGAATTACTGATTTCAAAGCAAGTCACGCCTGTTTGAAACTACTCAGTTTTACTTTCAAATCTTGTTTTACTTCTGATTATTGGTTTCCTAAAGGTTATTCATCCGTTTATTTGAAACTCCATCAAAACTGCTGTGCATTTTTAATCTTGCTATTGCCTTTGAATTATTGGATTTTTCCAATCAAGTCTTCTTTAAACTGCTCTGTTTTAATCGACTTTTTGCCTTATTTTTCTGAAAACGAAAGCTCCTAAGCCTACTGTTTTCAAACTTAAAACCTCTGTTTTAAAACTCTTTCATTGAGACTCCTTTATGTGCTTGAGTCGTGCTATTTACGTATACAACATGTGGAGGGATGTATGGGCCCCTATTTGCTTCTGTATGCTTCCTCTATATGTAGTCCTAACTGTTATTGTATGTCGCTTAGAGTTTATCCTTTAAACCTAGGGGGTCAACCTAGTACTCGCCTTGTAAGAATAGTAGTCCTAAACAACCTCCAAGACTGATAGGACGGGACGAGTAATAGCACGCAATAAGCATTCGTGACCAACACACGCGTTTTAAATAA
>MDKH01124686.1:0-23720 GCA_005239495.1 Nicotiana undulata | reverse complement strand
TATAATTTGTCGAGGGCTCGGGTGGGCCCAGGGGTCTCCCGGACCCCGACCGGGATTAAAAACAGCCATTGAACTGCTGGTGGGCATTTACTGGTGTGACTGCACCTGCGGTTCATGACCCGCAGGCGCGAGGTTCGCACCAGCAGAATTTTGCTCGCAGGCGCGGCCCCGCAGGAGCGGACAAAGGCCCGCAGGCGCGACCCTTCCCAGGGGTCCAGGCCTTCGCAGGAGCGGCCTATTCTCCGCAGGCGCGGCTCCGCAGGTACCATCATGACTAGTGAATTTTGGACAGTGATAGAAAATTTCAGCTAAGTTTTTCTAGAAATTTCGCCCACATGAAATTACTATTTACGGATATTATGTGGGAAACACAGTCTAAGACCGTGGAACGTTCGGGAATCGTATTCGTGCCGATGGTGGAAATTTCATTGAGTTGTTGTGGAATTAGAGGATCACGTGATAGATGAGCTTTGTTCACGCTTCAAGACGTAACCCGTGAAACCCCGTATATAGTAGTTGTCTGGATTACATGTGATTTTGATACTGAGATTGCGTCCACTACTTAAAATAATCCATCATAGGATTCTAGTGGTTTAGGTCATTAGATTTTAAATTACCAATTTATAATTTAATATATTTCTTTAAATGTACAAGATTTGAACCAAAAATACTAGATTCAGCCGACACACCATCTTCGTCCCCGGTAGCACCCATGTTCCTAGTCCTTAGTTACATGATTAGGGAGTGGTTAAGAATATGATCGACCAACTAATAGCCATTTGCCACCCATTTAACGCGATTACTTGATGAGAACAACATCTTTTTGGCTTTAATATTCCTACTTTAACTTCTATCCAATCTTCACGGGAGTTAACTAACAAAGCTATTGACTCAATTCTTACCATTTATGCATGTTATCTCAAAAAAAGTAGTGAGCACATTGTATCTGCACCTACTATTTTAATGTTGAATCTAGACCTACATCCACCAAACCATTTGCAAGTTGCAATTTAATCTACTTCAATTCCAAAAAATATTATTAGAAGCTGACTGATCAGAGAGTGACACTTGAGTATATCTAGCCGCTAATTCATGGATTATGAACCGACAACGTTAATCATGTGCCTAATCTTAGATTTATTATGTACATAGTAGCTGGACGTTCCATCAGATTTGAAATGATTTCACCAATTATCTGCTCTACTTAACTCATTGGCCTAGTTATATTTGGTTATCACTAATTGGTTTTCAGCATTTTCACTAATAACTTCACCTAAACTTAAAGTTGCATAATATATCCAAGACTTGTGTAACTTCATGATTAAAGAGTTAATTAACTTCATGTTTCTGGAGAAGTTTGAACTTTTTTGTAATTAACTGATCATATGTCAGACAACTAAGACAAGTATACGAAAAATCTTGAAAATGTTAAAAATGTTAACTTCAAAATTCAGGAACCATTTGACACAACTACTTTGTTAGTCTGAGACTCATTAGTTACTTTATACGAGTTCAGCTGAACTCATTTTACTTTATGTTCAACCTAAGTCTACGTGTTCCAAAAAGATTTATTTCAATGTATATGTAATAATGATGATCATATTCTTTTTAAACCCATTAGTTCTAGATTCTTGCCACGCCTCTAGCCAACTTTCATACTTTTTATAATTTTCTCTTTTGCAAATTTGAAGGCCATTCTCGGTCATTTGATTTAAGTCTCTGCAGGGCTCATAAGTGTCACGGCTCGGAATCCCAACCTTGGATTGTAATGGCGCCTAACATCTATTAGTTGGCAAATCGATGTGAAATAATTAATTAACAAGTTTTAACAGTTAAAATCACAATAATGATATTCAACGAGAAATAGAAGCCAACTCTAACACAATAATAATATAAACCACGTGATAATATATATTCCCAGAAATCCAGAGTCACGAGTACACAAGCAACTGGAAGTTACAAACAGGATATGAAATAATATAAATATCTGAAAGGGATAAACAACAAAAGTGGGAAATGGAAGGGAACTTCAAGGTCTGCGAACGCCATCAGATCTATCTTGAATCTCCTATGTGAAGATGATCTGAGCTGACGCACCTCAAGCACCGCTGGACCAAAACATGTATATGCACAAGAAGTGCAGAAGTATAGTATGAGTACAACCGACCCAATGTACTCCATAAGTGTGGAGTCTAACCTCTACGAGGTAGTGACGAGGGTATGACAAGACACTTACGTAAATAAATATGTACAAGTATATATAAAGCAGCAAAATAACACGATGAATGATAAAATACAATCTGGGAGGGGACATGCGAAAAGAGGAAGATATAGTAAATACGACAAGTATGAAATCACGAAATAACCAAGTAAATCACCAAAACTAAAAATCAGTCAACTCAATGATACGGAAATGGCATGACATCACCCTTCGTGCTTGTATTCTCGTCCTAACCATGCAATAGTATGAATATAATTGCACGGTATCACCCTTCCTGATTTTACTCTCATCCTCACCATGTAATAATATGAATGAAATGACACGGCATCACCCTTCGTGCTTTTACTCTCGTCCTCACCATGCAACAATGTAAATCCGAATCATAAACAATGCGGGAAATAATTTAACTTTATCTTTGGTGCCAGGATATCAAACTTCAATTTCAAAATGTTAAACATCTTTGAAATAAGCAATAAATATGAAATAAATAATTAAGGAGGTAATAATCTAATATAGGCATGGATAATATAATTAACAAAACAATAAAATACAAAGAAAAAAGTTTCACTTTCATGCTTTAACCCACTGACAACGCATAAGTACTCGTCACCTCACATATATGTTGTCCCCACACATAAAACACGTAGCAACTAAACCAACGAGTCCTAATCTCTCAAGTCAAGGTTAATCATGACACATACCTCACTTTCGCAATCAAAGAAATCAACCAACCATGATTTTGCCTTTCTAACAAGCTTCC
The DNA here is from genome assembly GCA_005239495.1 of Nicotiana undulata. Classification (NCBI taxonomy): domain Eukaryota; kingdom Viridiplantae; phylum Streptophyta; class Magnoliopsida; order Solanales; family Solanaceae; genus Nicotiana; species Nicotiana undulata. Next base: position 20,739 of record MDKH01124686.1, on the reverse strand, counting down.
AAACCAACTAAATTATAGATCAAATGGTTCAAAATAAGCTTTAGGAACTACTCATTAATGAAAAAGGACTAATTTTGATAATTTTTGAAAAAATCAACAAAAGCTAACCTCAAGCCTGCTTGGTCAAAACCCGAAACAAAACCTGATTCCCATTCACCCTCCAGCCCAGTTATGTGATTTATTTCGAAATCCGACCTCAATTTGAGATTTAAATCTCAATTTTACAAAAACAAATCAATTCTACCAAATCCCCAATTTCTACGATGGAAATCCTAAATTTGATGTTGAAATAGTGATGGGTAATTGAAAGAAAATGGTTAAAGTCACTTACCAATAAATTTGGGAAGAAAAGTCTCTTGGAAAATCGTCTCTAATGTGTTTAGGGTTGAGAAATGGTGTAAAATGAGCTAATAGCATGTTTGCCCAAGCTTCTTTTGAGGCAAAAACACTTTTTTGGTCAAAAGTATTTTTTTTCTAAAATTAAGGTGTTTGGCCAAGCTTTTGAAAGGAAAAAAGTATTTTTGAGGAGAAGCAAAAAAAATAGCTTCTCTCCGAAAGCACTTTTGAGAAAAATACACTTAGAAATAATTATTTTAAAGCTTTGCCAAACACTATTGCTGCTCATAAGTGCTTTTCAAATTAATTAGTCAAACACAAACTGCTTCGCACCAAAAGTTCTTTTGAGAATAACACTTTTGCGAAAAAATATTTCTCAAAATAAGCTAATTTTTGCAGCTTGACCCTATAAGTCTCAATCCCTTTTTTACCCAGCTACAGATGCCGCAATTGTGAAGTCTGGTTCGCAATTGCGAACAACGAAAATTCAAGACAAAGGTCAATGCGAAGATAATTCAAGAGTACACTGAGTCGCAAATGCGACTCTAAGATTGCAAATGCGACCACTGACTGTTCGCAAAAGAAAACATTTTCCTCGCAAATGCGAGGTTCATCTAGCCCAACCAATGCTCGCAAATGAATATTCTTGTTCGCAAACGCGAGCCAAACCTTGCAAATGTAAGATCTGAAGCAGACACCAGAACTATATTGCACCAGCAACCTTTACACTATTCAAACTCGTCTGAAACTCACCCAAGCCCTTCGGACTCCAAACTAAATATGCACACAAGTGTAATAACATCATACGAACTCTTTCGCACAATCAATATACTCAAATAACACCTAGAACTACGAATCAGACATCAAAATGCAATTTATTTTTAAAGAAACTCAAGAACATCCAAATTCACAACCGAGCGTCTGAATCCTATCAAATCAGCTTCGTTTTGCACCAAATTTTACAGACAAGTCTTAAATGGTAAAATAAACCTATACCAGGTTTTAGAAAAAAATCCAAACCTAGTAGTTATAAAGTCAACCTACGATCAAATTTCGAAATTCATTAAACCTTTAAATTACTAGTTTTCAACAAATCACGTCGAATCAAGTTATGGACTTTCAAATTAAATTTCGGGCATACGCCCAAGTCAAAAATTACAATACAGACCCATCGGGATCGTCAAAATACCAATAAGGGTCCATATATATAAATATTGACCATAGTCGACTCAAATCATTTTAATGCTAAAATTCATACTTTCTTCAAATTTTTACATAAAAACTTTCTGAATAAAGACACAGCATGCGCACGCAAACCAAGAATCGCTAACGTAGCTAATCGAGGTTTTGTAACACTGAAAAGAACTGCTAGAACTTAGAATGACCTAATGGGTCATCACATTCACCAACTCTAAAACAAACGTTCTCCTCGAACTGACATAGAAATGTACTTGGACTAGTGAAAAGGTGTGGGTCTCTACTCTGCATATCAAACTGGGACTCCCACGTAACTGCCTCGAACGGATGACCTCTCCACTGCACTCTAATAGAAGGATAATTAGACCTCATCTTCCGGACATGTCATGCTAAAATGGCCACCAACTCCTCCTCGTAAGTCAAATCTTTGTCCAATTGGACTGAGTTGAAATCTAATTCATGGGATGGATCACCGTGATACTTCCGGAACATGGAGACATGGAACACTAAGTGAATTACTGATAAGCTAGGTGATAATGCAAACTTGTAGTCTAGCTCACCTCCTCCCTCAAGGATCTCAAAGGGTTCGATATACCTAGGGCTCAACTTGCCCTTCTTCCCGAACCTCATCACAACCTTCATGGGTACTCAGAGCAAAACCCTCTATCCAACCATGAATATAACATCACGAACTCTCCAATCGGCATAACTCTTATGCCTAGACTGTGTTGTACAAAGTCGATCCTGAATCATCTTGACCTTTTCCAAGGCATTCGAAACCAGATCAGTACCCAACAATGGAGCCTCTCCCGACTCAAACCAACCAACTGGAGAATGACACTGCCTCCCATATAAGGCCTCGTAAGGATCCATCTGATACTTAATTAGTAGTCGTTATTGTAGACAAACTTCGTAAAAGGCATCACAAGAACCCCCAAAATTCATAACACATGCGCGAAGCATATCCTCTAATATCTAAATGGTGCGATTGGACTGCCCGTCTATCTAGGGGTGTAATGTTGTACTCAACTTAACCTGTGTGCCTAACTCACGTTGTATGGCCCTCTAGAACTGTGATGTGAATTTTGCACCCTCATCTAAAATAATGGACATTGGCACACCGTGAAGACACATAATCTCAAGAATATAGATCTCAACCAACCGCTTTGAAGAATAGGTAGCTGCCACTGGAATGAAATGTATCGACTTGGTCAACCTGTCCACCATGACCCATACTGCATCAAATTTCTTTGAATTCTGTGGGAGCCCAACAACGAAATCCATGGTAATACGTTCCTACTTCTACTCGGAAATCTCAAGTCTCTGAAGCAAACTGCCATGTCTCTGATGCTCATACTTCACATGCTGGCAATTCAAACACCGAGCCACATATGAAACTGTGTCTTTCTTCATTCATTTCCATCAATAATGCTGCCTCAAATCCTGACACATCTTGCCGGCACCCGGATGAATGGAATACCGCGAACTGTAGTCCTCTTCAAGAATCAACTCACGAGCCCATCCATATTGGTTACACAAATTCGACCTTGTATCCCCAACACCCCATCATCTTTAATAGAAACCTTCTCGGCATCACCGTGATGCACCGTGTCATTAAGGACAAGAAAATAGGGGTCATCATATTGATGCTCTCTAATGCGTTCAATCAAAGAAGATCGAGAAACCGTGCAAGAAAGAACCCGACTAGGCTCCGAAACATCTAACCTCACAATATGATTGGCCAAAGTCTGAACATCTGTTGCTAACGGTCTCTAACCAACTAGAATATATTCAAGGCTACCCATACTCACAACCTTTCTTCTCAAGGCATCAACCACCACATTAGCCTTCTCATGATGATACAAATTGGTGATATCATAGTCTTTTAACAGCTCCAACTCCCTCTGCTACCTCAAGTTGAGATCCTTCTGCTTAAACATGTACTGTAGATTCTGATGAACCGTGAATACCTCACACTACACGCCGCCCCAAATCTTCAATGCATGACCAATGGCTGCCAACTCTAAGTCATGAAAAGGGTAACTCTTCTCATAAACCTTCAATTGCCATGACGCATATGCAACCACCCTGCCATCCTGCATCAATACTGCACCGAGCCCAATACGTGATGCATCATAATACACCATATGAGATCCTGTGCATGTGGGCAATAAAAACACAAGGTTATAGTCAAAGAAGTCTTGAGCTTCTAAAATCTCAACTCACACTCATCGGACCACCTGAATGGGGCACCCTTCTGGGTCAATCTTGTCAATGGGGTTGCAATGGATGAAAACTCCTCCACGAACCAGAGGTAATAACCCGCCAAATCCAAAAAGCTCCAAATTTCTATAGCTGAAGTAGATCTATGCCAGTTTTGAACTGCCTCAATCTTTTAGTATCCAGTTTAATGCCCTCAACCAATACAATATGCCCCAAAAAAGTAATCGAGTCTAACCAAAACTCACACTTTGAAATCTTGGCATATAGTTGATTATATCTTAGAGCCTGAAGTACAACCCGAAGATGATGTGCATGCTCATTTCAACTCCGGGAGTAGATCAAAATATCATCAATGAAGATGATAAAAAAAGAATCCAAATATAGCATCCCGATTCATCAAATCCATATATGTTGTTAGGGCATTGGTCAAACCAAATGACATCACTAGGAACTCATAATGGTCATACCGAGTGAACATGCATTAGGGTCATCTGATGCCCTAATCTTCAACTGACTGTTGCAAAATCTAAAATCAATCTTCGAAAAAACTCTGGCACCCCAGAATATATCAAATAAGTCATCAATCATCGGAAACTTATACTTGTTCTTGATAGTGACTTTGTTCAACTGCCGATAGTCTATACACATCCTTATTTATAACGACCCGCCGGGTTGTTTTGAGGGTCTGAGCCCCGATCCTCTAATAACTATTTTCCCCACATTTGTTTCTTCTTTCAGGACTTGCCGGAGAGTTTGATTATGGAATTCGGAGAGTCTTTGGACACTTAGTCCCTAGATGTGAGTTTAAGCCTTAAAATTTGGACGGTAGTTAGAACTGTGTGAAGACGGATCCGGAATGGAATTTCATCGACTCTGTTAGCTCCGTTGAGTGATTTTTGGGTTATTAGCGCATCTAGAATGAGTTTTAGAGGTAAGTAGTAGATTTATGCTTGAATTGACGAAATTTAGAGTTTCGGCAATTTCGGCCGATAGGAGAAATTTTGATATCGAGCTCAGAATGGAATTTCTGAAGTGGCTGCAGGTTCGTAGTGTCATTTGTGACCTGTGTGTCAAATTTGAGGTCATTCGGACTCGGTTTGACGTGTTTCGGCATCGTTAGTAGAATTTGGAAAGAATGTTAAGTCCTTAGGCTTGAATCCGTGCTTAATTAATGTTTTTGGTGTTGTTCGATGTGGTTTGAAGGCTCGACTAAGTTCGAATGATGTTATAGGACTTTTTGGTATGTTTGGTTGAGGTCCCGGGGGCCTCAGGTGTGTTTCAGATGCTTAACGGGAAGAAATATGGACTTGGCAAAAAATCTGGTGTTGCTAGTTCTGGTGTTTCGCACCTGCAAAGGGGAAGCCGCAGGTGCGGACCCGCAGGTGCGCTGGGGGTGATCGCAGAATCGTAAGTGGGCATGGCTTGCTAGGATCGTAAATGCAACCCAGGGGTCGCAGATGCGGACCTAGCCCATTTAAGTGATTTTCGCACCTGCGTTGATTTTTCTGCAGGTGTGGGACCGCAGGTGCAGCCCCATGAGCCGCAAATGCGACAATCGCTGGGCAGAAATAAAGAATTCGAGTGTTTGGAATTTCATAACACAAAATTCAATTTGGAGCTCGGTGGGAGATGATTTCTCGAAGGTTTTTGAAGGAGAATCATTGGGTAACGAACTCTAACTCTAATTTGAACATGATACAATAATCTATTGTTGTTTTCCTAGTCTAGTTAAGGAATTTGAGGGTAAAAGTTTTGAAATGGGGGAAAAGGTTCCCGAATTGAAAATCTGAGATTTTGAGGTCAGATTTGGATGATTTTTGCTCGAGTGAACTCGTGAGTGAATGGGTGTTCATAATTTGTAAATTTTACCTGATTCCGAGACGTGGGCCCGGGGAGACGTTTTTGGGAGATTTTCCTAATTTCGCATTTTAGCTTCGAATTAATTTGTTAAATTAGTTACTTAAAGTTATATTTACATTATGCAACTAATTTGAATAGATTCGGGCCATTTGGAGTCGGGTACTCGTGGCAAGAACGTGATCTCAAGTTGATTTTGACGGTTGAGGTAAGTGGCTTGCCTAACCTTGTATTGGGGACTTCGCTCTTGGGATATTTGACATTATTTGATGTGTGGGCGCCGTGTACGTGAGGTGACGAGTACGTACACGGGCCGTTATTGCAAATATCTCATTTTCCTTCTTAAATCATAAATTATTTTCTCTTATTAAATTGCACTAATATGTTAAATTGTTTAGCTTAGATTAGAAAAGCATGCTTACGTGCTAATTGCCTATTTGACACTCTGTGCGCCATGCTTAGTTAGATTCTTACTTTCCTTATCTGTAATTAGTATGAACTGTATAAATTCAATGTCATACCTGTCAGTTTATCTTGCATCACATATTTAAATTGGGACTACAGATGTATTTCGGGAGATCCCCCTGTACTGCATATTTATTTTTGGACTACCGACGTATTCTGGGAGATCCCCCAGCACTGCATATTTATTTTGGGACTACGACATATTCTGTGAGATCCCCCAGCACTGCATATTTATTTTGGGACTACGGACGTATTCTGGGAGATCCCCCTGTACTGCATAATCATTTGGAACTACGGGACGGTATCCCGGGAGATTCCACCTTGTGTTTACCTTGTTCTGAGCTGAGTGCTCCCTTGACTGTTAAGTTTTTGAGAATTTCCTGTAATTGTCTACTGTAGAATTTACTTATCTCTTTTACCGTTTTAATATATTATATTTATTCCGGTAGGGCCTTAACCTGACCTCGTCACTACTTGACTGAGGTTAGGCTTGGCACTTACTGGGTACCATTGTGGGTTACTCACGCCCTTCCCTGCATATTTTGTTATGTGCATATCCAGGTACGAGCTATCAGCCTCGAGGGTAGTATGCGTTGCTGATTTCTAGGAGAGTTCAAGGTAAATTCTGCCGAGTCCGCAGAATCCTCAGAGTCCCCTTCTATTCCATAGTCTAGAGTCTATTTATGTATTTTCAAAATTTTGTTTAGAGCTACAGTAGTTTATAGAAGCTTGTGACTTTGTGCAACTCTGGGTCAATGGGAGAATATTGTTTATTGTATATGCCGAGCGGTAAAATTTTGTTACTTAGATTATGCCTTTATTTCCTTATTTACTGTGTTTTATTAAAGTTTTCCCCATAATATTAGGCATACCTAGTTGTAGAGACTAGCTGCCGTCACGGTACCTCTCGGAGGGTATATTGGGTCGTGACAAATTGGTATCAAAGCTTTAGGTTCATAGGAGTCACGAGTCACAAGACGATTTATTAGAGTCTCGCGGATCGGTACAGAGACATCCGTATCTATATTCGCAAGGCTATGTAACTGTTAAGAACAATCATATTCCTTTGATTTCCTTGTCGTGCGAGTTATTGACATCAAAATTCTAAAACTCTATTCTATTCTTTCTCATAGATGGTGAGGATCCGTACCGGAAGGACCGATGACCAAGCACCCGAGCCCCCTGTCAAGGCCACAAGAGGCAGGGGTTGGGGTAGAGGATGAGCACGTGGTGCAGCCTGAGCACCTGGGAGAGCTGCGATAGAGGAGCCCATAGTAGTTCCAGCTGGAGGGCCGGCACCGGAGATTCCTATTACTACTCCAGCACTCTAGGAGACTTTGGCTCAGTTGATGAGCATGTTCAGCACTCTAACTCAGGTTGGGATACTTTCGATAGCCCCAACCACATCTCAGGTCGGGGGAGAGGCACAGACTCACGCAGCCCACACTCCTGAGCAGAGGGTCCAGGTTGATCAAGCCCCAGAGTACATTCCTATACCCTCAGTGGTTCCGGTTCAGCATGAGGCCAGCATAGTTGCTTCTAAGGTAGAGGATCTCAGACTTGAGAGGTATAAGAAGTACCACCCACCTACTTTTAGCGGACTAGCTTGAGATGACGCTCTGGGTTTTCTTAAGGAGTGTCATCGTATTCTCCACACTCTGGGCGTTGTGGAGACGAGTGGGGTTTCTTTCACCGCTTTCCAATTGAGGGGAGCGACATATCAGTGGTGGCGTGCCTATGAGCTGAGTAGTCCAGACGAGCCAGCTTCACTCAGTTGGACTCATTTTTCAGAGATGTTCCTATGAGAGTATGTCCCTTAGAGCCTCAGGACGCTTGGCATGCAAATTTTGAGCAGATGCGCCAGGGTGCTATGATTGTTTCGGAGTATGCAGTCCATTTTAGTGAGTTAGCTCGTCAGGCACCGACTTTGTTTGCCACAATAGAGAGAGGGTTCGTCGCTTCATTGAGGGACTCCACCCTAGTATTCAGACCAGTATGGCCAAAGAATTGGAGATGGATATCACTTATCATCAAGTAGTGAGTATTGCTAGGAGGGTAGATGGCATGTTTGCTTGGGACAGAGATGAGAGAGAGACTAAAAGGTATCGAGATACTGGACATTATTTGGGAAGTCGTGCACTAGCAGCACGCTATGGTAGGGGTTTTGTGAGTCACCCTATTCATTCAGCTCTTCCTACAACCAGCGGTATTTCCAGCTCCTCCTAGACCTCAGGAGCCCTATTATGCACCCCCAGTATCCAGTGCGCCTTCTCTCGAGGTGCTATTACCGGCCAGTACCATAGGCTAGTTCCGAGTCAGTCTCAGCCGCAGCGTCTTTCGAGGGGTTGTTTTGAGTGTGGTGACACTCGTAACATAGTTAGAGATTGCCCAGAGCCAGGAGGGGTGCACCTTCATAGACTTATCAACCTCCACGTGCTCCACTGGTTCCTCCGGCTATTCTTGCAGCCCCAGCTGGCAATCCTCATCCTCAGTCAGCTCGAGGTGGGGGTTGGGGAGGTCGAGGTCGCCCTAGGGGGGAGGCCAAGCCAGGTACTATGCCCTTCCAGTCCGTTCAGAGGTTGTCGCTTCAGATTTAGTTATCATAGGTATCGTCCATGTCTATCATAGGGATGCATCACTATTATTTGACCCAGGCTCTACGTATTCATATGTGTCTTCCTATTTTGCTCCACATTTGGGGGTATCTCGGGATTCTTTGAGTTCCTCTATTTATGTATCTACTCCTGTGGGAGATTCCCTAGTTGTGGACCGCATATATCGATCATGTTTGATTACTCTTAGTGGTTTTGAGACCAGAGTTGATTTGTTATTACTCAGTATGGTAGATTTTGATATAATCTTGGGCATGGACTGGTTGTCGCCCCATTATATTATTCTTGATTGTCACGCTAAGACTGTGATGTTGGATATGCCAAGCTTACCGAGATTTGAGTAGAGAGGTACCTTAGAGTGTACTCCCACAGGGTCATTTCATTTCTTAAGGATCAACGGATGGTTGAGAAGGGGTGTGATACATATTTGGCCTATGTGAGAGATGTTAGTGTTGATACCCCTACAGTTGAGTTAGTCCCAGTAGTGAGGGACTTCCCTCATGTATTTCTAGCTGATATTTTGGGTATGCCACCCAATAGAGACATTACTTTTGACATTGATTTGTTGCCGGGCACTCAGCCCATTTCTATTCCTCCTTACCGAATGGCTCCTCCTGAGTTGAAGGAGAAGTTGTAGGAGCTGCTTGATAAGGGTTTCATCAGGCCCAGTGTATCACCTTGGGGTGCTCAAGTCTTATTTGTGAAGAAAAAGGATGGTTCTATGCGTATGTGTAATGATTATCGGTGTTAAACAAGGTTACAGTGAAGAACATGTATCCTTTGCCTCGCATCAATGATTTATTTGATCAGTTACAGGCTGTTAGGATATTTTCCAAGATTGACTTGCGCTCTGGCTATCATCAGTGGAAGATTCGGGAGCCGGACATCTCGAAGACTGCTTTCAGGACCAGATATGGTCACTATGAGTTTCTTGTCATGTCATATGGGTTGTCCAATGCCCCAGCAACATTTATATATTTGATGCACAGTGTGTTCCAGACTTATCTTGATTCCTTCGTCATTGTGTTTATTGACGACATCCTGGTATATTCCCGGTCTCGGGAGGATCATGAGCAGTACTTGAGGACTGTTCTTCAGACTTTGAGGGAGAAGAAATTGTATGCAAAATTTTCTAAGTATGAGTTCTGGCTTGATTCAGTGGCATTCTTGGGCCAAGTAGTGTCTTGTGATGGGATCAAGGTAGATCCGAAGAAGTTGGAGGCAGTGCAGAGTTAGCCTAGACCGTCATCAGCTACGGAGATCCGCAATTGTCTTGGTTTGTCAAGGTACTATCGTCTCTTTGTAGAGGGGTTTTCATCTATTGCAGCACCTATGACCAGGCTGACCCAGAAGGGTGCTCCGTTCAGGTGGACCGAGGAGTGTGAGGAGAGCTTCCAGAAGCTAAATAAAGCCTTTACCACAACTCCATGTTAGTATTTCCTACTGGTTCGGGGTCCTACACTGTCTATTGTGATGCCTCGAGGATTGGCCTTGGAGCGGTATTGATGTAGGATGGTAGGGTGATTGCCTACATGTCCAGACAGTTGAAAGTGCATGAGAAGAATCATCCGGTTCATGACCTTGAGCTAGAAGCTATTGTTCACGCCCTGAAGATCTGGCTTCATTATTTGTATGGTGTTCCCTGTGATATTTACACTAATCACCAGAGTTTACAGCACTTGTTCAGGCAGAAGGACCTTAATCTACGTCAGCGGAGGTGGTTGGAGCTACTGAAAGACTATGATATCACTATATTATGCCACACGGGGAAGGCCAATGTAGTGACCGACGCCTTGAGTCGCTGGGTGGAGAGTTTAGGGAGTTTGGCATATCTTCCGGCAGCTGAGAGGCCCCTAGCCTTGGATGTTCAGACCTTATCCAGTCAGTTCGTGATATTGGATATTTCATAGCCTAGCCGGTTATTATGTTGTGTGCTTGCTCGGTCTTCTCTTTATGATCGCATCAGAGAATGTCAGTATGATGATCCCCACCTTCTGTTCCTTCAGGACAGGGTCCGGCAAAGTGATGCTAGAGATGTGACTATAGGTGATGATGGCGTGATGAGGATGCAGGGTCAGATCTGTGTGCCCAATGTGGATAGGCTTCGGGAGTTGATTCTAAAAGAGGCCCATAGCCCGCGGTACTCCATTCATCCAGGTGCCGCGAAGATGTACCTGGATTTGGGACAAAACTATTGGTGGAGAAGGATGAAAACAGATATAGTTGGGTTTGTGGCCAAATGTCTCAACTATCAGCAAGTTAAATATGAACATCAGAGATCGGGAGGATTACTTCATAGGTTAGAGATCCCAGAGTGGAAGTGAGAACGGATCACCATGGACTTTGTGGTTAGACTTCCTCGGGCTTTGAGAAAGTTCGATGTTATTTGGGTGATCGTGGATCGGCTGACCAAGTTAGTCCATTTCATTCTAGTGTTGACTACATACTCCCTAGAGAGGTTGGCTGAGATTTATATCAGGGAGATTGTCCCCCTTTACGGTATCTAAGTATCAATCAATTCAGACAGAGGTACACAGTTCACATCACGGTTCTGGAGAGCCGTGCAACAGGAATTGGGCACTCGGGTGGAGCTGAGCACAACCTTTCACCCTCAGATGGACGGACAGTCTGAGCGCACGATTCAGATTCTTGAGGATATGCTCTGTGTCTGTGTGATGGAGTTCGGAGGGTCATGGGACCAATACTTGCCAGTTGCAGAGTTTGCTTACAACAACAGTTACCAGTCCAACATTCAGATGGCAACATATGAGGCTTTGTACGGTAGGTGGTGCCGGTCCCTAGTGGGATGGTTTGAGCCGGGCGAGGCACGATTGTTGGGTACTGATTTGGTCCAGGATTCCCTAGATAAGGTGAAGGTGATTCAGGAGAGGCTTTGCACATCCCAGTCCCGACAAAAAAGTTATGTGGACCGAAAGGTTTGTGATCTAGCATTTATGGATGGTGAGCGAGTCTTGCTTTGGGTATCGACTATGAAGGGCGTCATGAGGTTCGAGAAAAAGGGCAAGTTGAGCCCGAGGTTCCTTGGTTCTTTTGAGATATTGTTGCACGTTGGGGAGGTTGCTTATGAGCTTGCCTTGCCTCCCAGCCAAGCAGGAGTTCATCCGGTATTCCACATTTCTATGCTCCGTAAATATCACGGTGAACTGGCTCATTTATTGGATTTTATCTCAGTCCAATTGGGCAAGGATCTATCTTATGTTGAGGATCCAGTAGCCATTTTGGATAGGCAGGTTAGAAAACTTAGGTCAAAGAATACTGCTTCAGTAAAGGTCCAGTGGATGTGCCAATCTGTCTAGGAGGCGACTTGGGATACCGAGCAGGATATGCGCAGCCAGTACCCTCATCTTTTCCCTGCTTCAGGTATTTCTTTATATTTGTTCAAGGACGAACGATAGTTTTAAGAGCGGGAGAATGTAATGACCCGGCCGGTCATTTTGAGAGTTTGAACCCCGGTCCCCTAATAACTGTTTTCCCCACGTTTGATTTTCCTATCAGAACTTGCCGAAGTGTTTGGTTATGGAATTCAGAGAGTTTTGGGACACTTAGTCCCTAGATATGAGTTTAAACCTTAGAATTTGGATCGTAGGCGGAACTATGTGAAGACGGATCTGGAATGGAATTTCGTCGACATCGTCAGCTCCATTGACTGATTTTGGGGTTAGGAGCGCGTCTGTAATGTGTTTTGGAGGTCTGTAGTAGATTTAGGCTTGAATTGGCAAAAGTTAGATTTTTGGCGATTTTGGCCGATAGGGGAAATTTTTATATCAAGCTAGGAATGGAATTGCGGAAGTGGTTGTAGGTTCGTAGGGTCATTTCTGACCTTTGTATCAAATTTGAGGTCATTCGGACTAGGTTTGACGTGCTTCGGCATCGTTAGTAGAATTTGAAAAAAATGCTAAGTCCTTAGGCTTGAATCCGTGCCTAATTAATGTTTTTGGTGTTGTTAGATGTGGTTTGAGGCTGGACTAAGTTTGAATTATGTCATGGGAGTGATTTTTATGTTTGATTGAGGTATCGGGGGCCTCGGGTGTGTTTCAGATGCTTAACGGGAAGAAATTTAGACTTAGGCAAAAATCTAGTGTTGCTGGTTCTGGTGTTTCGCACCTGCGGAAGGGAGCCCACAAGTGCGGACCCGCAGGTGCGCTGGGGGCAATCGCAGATGCGAAAATGGGCATGGCTTGCTAGGCTCGCAGATGCGGTTTGATGTTCGCAGAAGCGGAATCGCAGATGCGGACCCAACCCGTTTAAGTGATTTTCGCTCCTGCGTTAATTTTTCCGCAGGTGCGGGACCGCATCTGCGGTCCCATGAGCCGCAGATGTGACAATCGCTGGGCAGAAATAGGGAATTTGAGGGTTTGAAATTTCATAACACAAAATTTGATTTGGAGCTCGGTGGGAGACGATTTCTCGAAGGGTTTTGAAGGAGAATCATTGGGTAACGAATTCTAACTCTAATTTGATCATAATACAATGAACTATTGTTGTTTTCGTCGTCTAATTAAGGAATTTGAGGGTAAAAGCTTGGAAATGGGGAAAAAGGTTCCCCAATTGAAAATCTTATATTTTGACATCGGATTTAGATGATTTTTGTTTGAGTGAACTCGTGAGTGAACGGGTGTTCATAATTTCTAAATTTTACCCGATTCCCAGACGTGGGGCCAGGTAGACCTTTTGGGGTGATTTTCCTAATTTTGCATTTTAGCTTTGAATTAATTAGTTAAATTAGTTACTTAAAGTTATATTTACATTATGCAATTAATTTGAATAGATTCGGGCCAATTTGAGTCGGGTACTCATGGCAAGACATGATCTCGAGTTGATTTGGGCGGATGAGGTAAGTGTCTTGCCTAACCTTGTGTTGGGGACTTTCCCCTTAGGATATTTGACATTATTTGATGTGTGGGCACCGTGTACATGAGGTGAAGAGTACGTACACAGGCAGGTATTGCAAAAATCCCATTTTCCTTCTTAAATCATAAATTATTTTCTCTTATTAAATTGCACTAATATTTTAAATTGTTTAGCTTAGATTAGAAAAGCATGCTTACATGTTAATTGCCTATTTGACACTATGTGCGCCATGCTTAGTTAGATTCCTACTTTCCTTATTTGTAATTAGTGTGAACTGTATAAATTCGATGCCATACCTGTCATTTTATCTTGCATCGCATATTTTAATTTGGACTGCGGACGTATTACGGGAGATCCCCCTGTACTGCATATTTACTTTGGGATTATGGACGTATTCCGGGAGATCCCCTTGTACTGCATATTTATTTTGGGACTATGGACGTATTCCGGGAGATCCCCCAGCACTGCATATTTATTTTGGGACTACGGACGTATTCCGGGAGATCCCCCTGCACTGCATATTTATTTTGGGACTAAGGACATATTCCAGGGGATCCCCTTGTACTGCATAATATTTGGAACTATGGGACAGTATCCCGGGAGATTCCACCTTCTGTTTACCTTGTTCTGAGCCGAGGGATCCCTTGACTGTTAAATTTTCGAGAATTTCCTTTAACTGTTTCATGTAGAATTTACTTATCTCTTTTACCGTTTTAATTTATTATATTTACTCCGGTAGGACCTTAACCAGACCTCGTCACTACTTGACCGAGGTTAGGGTTGGCACTTACTGGGTACCATTGTGGTGTACTCATGCCCTTTTTTGCACATGTTTTCGTGTGCAGATCTAGGTACGAGCTATCAGCCTTAAGGGTAGTACGCGTTGCTTATTTCTAGGAGACTTCAAGGTAAATTCTGCCGCGTTCGCAGAATCTTCAGAGTCCCCTTCTACTCCATCGTCTAGAGTTTATTTATGTATTTTCAGACTTTTTCTTAGAGCTACAGTAGTTTATAGAAGCTTGTGACTTAGTGACATTCCGGGTCATTGGGAGAATATTTTTTTTTGTATATGTTGAGCGGCGCAGTTTTGTTATTTAGATTATTCCTTTATTTCCTAATTTATTGTGTTTTCTTAAAGTTTTTCCCATAATATTAGGCTTACCTAGTCATAGAGACTAGGTGCCGTCACGATACCTCTCGTAGGGTAAATTGGGTTGTGACATCATTGTACCATCATTCTTCTTCACGAACAACATAGGTGCACCCTAAGGAGAGACACTAGGTTTAATGAATCTCTTATCAAGCAAATCTTGCAACTACTCCTTCATTTCCTTCAACTCAGGCGGGGTCATACGATATGGTGGAAAAGAAACGGACTTAGTGCCCGGAGCCCTGTAAATACAGAAGTCTATATCTCTGTCGGGTGGCATCCCCGGCAGATCTACAGAAAACACCTGTGGAAACTCACGCACAACTGATACTGAATCCATGGAAGGAACCTCCGCACTAGAATCACGAGCATAGTCCAAATTTGCTTGACATCCCTTCTTAACCATACGCCGAGCCTTCACATAAGAAATAACCCTACTGGTAGAATGGCTAGGAGTCCCTCTTCACTCTAATCGAGGAAACCCCGGCATGGCTAAGGTCATTTCCATGGTATGATAGTCCAATATGGCATGATAAGGTGACAACAAATCCATGCCCATAATAACATCATGGTCCACTATATATCAAGAAGTAGGAAATCTACACTAGTCTCAAGACTCCCAATAGAAATCACACACGAGTGATAAACACGATCTACAACAATAGAATCTCACACAGGCATGGACACATATATAGGAACACTCAAAGAATTACGATGCACAACCATAAATGAAGCAAAATAGGATGACACGTAGGAATAAGTAGAGCTGGATCAAATAGAACTAAAGCATCTTTATGGCAAACTAGAATAATACATGTGATGATGGCGTCAGATGAATCTGCTTTAGGTCTAGCTGTGAATGCATAAAAATGGGGCTGGGCCCCACCACTCTAACCTCCGCCTCTCGGACGACCTCTAGTTGGATGGCCTCAACCTCTAATGGTCTATTCTCCACCTATAATAGCATGATCTCCATCTCTAGCAAACTGACCCCCGCCTCTACCTGGCTGAGCAGGCGGTGAAGAAACCGGTGCTGGAACCATGAACGAGAACTCTGATGTGGCATGCCCGCCCTGTGACCTGGGCCAAAAAACAAAAGGTGCCTCGGATCTTTACAACTATAACAAGTCCTCAGTTGATGTGACTGTTGACCTTATAGACCTTGATAACCATCCCGATAACTCTGGATCGGAGGTGCACTAATAGAGGCTGATGTTTCACTGTAGCCTAGCTGCTCAGGATAAGATACATAAGAGCCAGGACTACCCGAAGCACCATAGGATGCCTGAAGTGCTAA
This sequence comes from Nicotiana undulata, assembly GCA_005239495.1. Classification (NCBI taxonomy): domain Eukaryota; kingdom Viridiplantae; phylum Streptophyta; class Magnoliopsida; order Solanales; family Solanaceae; genus Nicotiana; species Nicotiana undulata. Next base: position 4,730 of record MDKH01124686.1, on the reverse strand, counting down.
CTGAAATGGCTTAGGAGGATGACCTCTACCAAAAGTACCCCTGCCTACAGATGAGGCACCTACTGAAACCACCGAAATGACGAGGCCTCTCATTAGATACTGCCCTTCTCTATTGACCACGAACCATCTCGATCTATCTAGCAATATCTACCACCCTCTAGAAAGAAATATCATCTCCGATCTCCTTGGCCATCTGTAGCCTAATACTGAAAATAATCCCATCAATGAATGTCATCACTCTCTCCCTCTCAATAGGGAGTAATATAACTGCATGGCGAGCTAGGTCCAAAAATTGGGTCGCATACTAGGTAAGAGTCATACTACCCTACTGAAGGCGCTTGAACTGCCTACGATACTCTTTCAAAATGAAAGGAATAAACTTCTCCAAAAATAGTTGCGAAAAATGATCCCTAGTAACTGAAGGTGAACCAGCTGGTCTGGTCAACACGTAATATCTCCACCATCTCTGGGCAGAAAAGGTTATCTGGAATATTGAAAAGTCGACCTCATTAGTCTCAACAATACCCATGTTGCGCAACACCTCGTGGTAGCGGTCCAAGTAGTCCTGTGGGTCCTCAAAAGGTGAACTAGTGAAATGAATAGGGAAGAGCTTTGTGAACTTGTCCATCTCATCAATACCTCAGTAGACATCGTGGGCCTCTCCTCGTTCTGTGCAGCAGCAACCGGCAAAACTACCCTAAATGGCTGGACTGCCAAAGTCTGATATATGGGAGTCATCTGCTCCGGAGTGTGAGTAGCAGGAGTCTGTGCTCCTCTCCCAGCCTGAGAGGCGCTGGTGCCACCGGAAATGCACCAGTTTGGGCCACACTCTCCATAAGGCTCATCAAGAGGACTAGCACGTCTTGAAGCACTGGAGTGACTATGAATCCCTCTCGGACCTGAGTTGGTCTAACTGGTACCGTTAGAGCTTGGATCTTCTCCTCATGATCGATTTGAGGCTCCACTATGGGTGTTGTTGCTCGAGCTGTAGCCTGAGCTCTGCCTCTATCTTGGCCTCTACCCCTGGTAGTGGCTACAACAGGGGGTTGCGGCTCCTCTTCGGCTAAAGATGTTGTGCATGTTCTCACCATCTGTGAGAAAAACAAGAATGGACTGATTCAAACATCAATGATAGAATAAAATTGCATGATAGGGAAAGAAAGAAGTGAAATTTGTTCTAAGACTTCATAATCTATAAAAGATAAGTACACACGTCTGCGTACCGATCCTCCAGACTCTACTAAGCTTGCTCATGACTCGTGAGATCTAAGAAACCTAGTGCTCTGATACCAACTTGTCACAACCCGGAATCCTAACCCCAGGGACGTGATGGCGCCTAACATTCACTGTTAGGCAAGCCGACGTGAAATAATTGATTAACTAATTTTAATAGTTAAATTCACAATAATGATATTCAACGAGAAATAGAAGCCAAGTCTAATACATTACTAATATAAACCACGTGATAATATCTACTCCCAAAAATCCGGAGTCACGACTACACGAGCAACTAGAAGTCTACAAACAGAGTCTGAAAAAAATACAACTGTCCCAAAGGGATAAACTGTCAAAAGTGGTAAATGGAAGGGGACTTCACGGTCTGCGAACACCAGCAGATCTACCTCAAGTCTCATGTGTGAATATGATCTGAGCTGATGCACCTCAAGCACCGTGGGGACCAATACCCATATCAGCACAAGAAGTATAGATAGTATGAGTACAGTTGACCCAATGTACTTTGTAAATGTCGAGCATAACCTCAATGAGGTAGTGACGAGGCTATGACAAGACACCTGCGTAAATAAACTTGTACAAGTATATATAAAGAAGAAAAATAACACGAAGAATGATAAAATACTATTTGGTAGGGGACATGCGAAAAGGGGAAGATATAGTAAATACGACAAATATGAAATCACGAAATAAACAAGAAAATCACAAAAAATGGAAAAATTAATGATACGAAAATGGCACGATATCACCCTTCATGCTTTTACTCCCGTCCTCCCTATGCAATAATGTAATCCGAACAATAAATAATGTGGGGAATGATCTAACTTCATATATGGTGCCAAGATATCAAATTTCAATTTCAAAAATATTCAACACCTTTGAAATAAGCAATAAATACAAAGGGAATAATTAAGGAGGTAATAATCTAATCTAGGCATGAATAACATAATTAACGAAATAATAAAATACGAAGAACAAGTTCCACCCGCATGCTTTAACCCGATGACAACGCATAAGTATCTTTCACCTCACATATACGTTGTCCCAACACATAAAACACGTAGCAAATAGATCAACAAGTCCTAATCCCTCAAGTTAATGTTAACCACGACACTTACCTCACTTCCGCAATCAAAGGAATCAACCAACCACGGATTTGCCTTTAGAACAAGCCTCCAAACGTATCAAATCTAGCAAATTATTGATCAAATGGTTCAAAATAAGCTTTAGGAAATACTCATTAATAAAAAAGGTCCAATTTTGATCATTTTTGAAAACGTCAACCCCCGCTTGATCAAAACCCGAGGTTCGCACCAAAACCCAACTATCCATTCCCTCCAAGACTAGTTATGTAATTTGTTTTGAAACCCGACCTCCATTTGAGGTTTTAATCACAATTTTACATAATTCTAGCCGAATTCCTAAAATCTACCATGAAAATCCTAAATGTGGTGTTGAAATCTCAAGAAAAGTAATGGGTAATTTAAAGAAAATGGATTAAGGTCACTCACCAATGAATATGGAAAGAAAAGTTTGGAAGATCACATATAAAGTGTTTAGGGTTGAGAAATGACGTAAAATGAGCTAAGTCCTAATTTTTCCTTTTTTACGCAGCTGCAGATGTCCCAATTGCGTAGTCTTGTTGGCAATTACGAACATCGGAAATGCGAGACAAGGTCACAAATGCAAACCTTTTCACAGAAGCCGCTATTGAAACAAAAGGTTCTCAATAGCGAACAAGCCCACCATTGCAAATGCCAACATCTCCTTCGCAAATGCGAAGATAAGTCAGAATCGCAAATGCGACTCTGAGATTGCAAATGCGACCACTATCTGTTCGCAAAAGCGAACATTTTCCTCGCAAATGCGAGGTTCTCCTAGCCCAACCAATTCTCGCAAATGGGAATTCTTGTTCGCGAAAACGAGTCTCCCAAATGCGATCCAAACATTGAAAATGCAATATCTACAACAGACACCATAATTGTATTGCACCGGCAATCTTTACACTATTCAAATTCGTCTAAAACACGTCTAAAATTCACCTGAGCCATTTGGGCTCCAAATTAAATATGCACACAAGTGTAATAACATCATACGGACTCGCTCGCACGATCAATACACCAAAATAACACCTAGAACTATGAATCGGACAACAAAATGCATGAAATGTTCAAAGAAACTCAAGAACTTCCATATCCACAACCGAGCGTCTGAATCCTGTTAAATCAACTTCGTTTTGAACCAAATTTTACAGAAAAGTCTTAAATAGTAAAATAAACATATTCCGAGTTTCGGCGCCGAAATCCAAATGTGGTAGTTATAAAGTCATCCTACGGTCAAATTTCAAAATTCTTTAAACATTTAAATTACAAGTTTTCAACAAATCACGTCGAAACAAGTTAGGGACTTCCAAATTAAATTCCGGGCATACGCCCAAGTCCAAAATCACAATACGGACCCATCGGGATTGTCAAAATATCGATACGGGTCCGTTTATATAAAATATTGACTATAGTCAACTCAAATCGTTTTTAAAGATAAAATCATGCTTTCTTCAATTTTTCACCTAAAAACTTTCCAAAAAAAGTTACGGATAGTTCACGCAAATCAAGAATCACTAAACATAGCTAATCGAGGTTTTGGAACACTGAAAAAAGTGATAGAACTCAGAATGGCCTATTGGGTCATCACAATAAGTTATTTATTCTCTTTAAGTAGTGATATGATCGTAGATATATAGTATGGGCAAAGTGGAAAACATTGAGGATAACTCCGAATTATCTAGTAGACTGTTAACTCACTCGAAGTCCAAGAAATTCACATGAGTGCGCGCGCAAATAACGTATGCAGTGCGCACAAGGGGAAAGCCACGGGAGTACTTGCGCGAAGTCGTGAGTGCTTCAAGCTTTAAGTGCACGAACGCATGACCCTGACGAGTTGGTTTTGAAATTTTTTTGGAACTTTTCTATTTTATCCATTGGTATTTATAATAGTTCGGTGTTATTTCATTAGTCAGTCAGTACATTTTGACACAAAAAGAATTCTTGAGAGAGATTTCAAACCTCTTGGTTCGAGTTCGTCTTTAAATTACATGTTTTCAAGAATTGGGTTCTTGCTCTTTTCTTTATATCCATGGTTTCTATTAAGTCGTTTTTAGGGAGGCGATCAGATTAGCTTTGGTTGTTGCTGTTGGGATTTTAAGTATTTAATGATATATTAATGCTTAAAATGGGAAATGGAGGGGAAAATAAAATATTTGAGTAATATTTGAGTTTTCCTCCTTAATTGTCCCACATGGGAAGAGGAAAAGACTTTTGATGGGTATATAAGCAATTGCTCTTCTTCTAGCGAATAAAGAGTTGAGAAGAAAGCAAGCCTCGCGTCGTCGTCGTCGTCGTCGTCGCTCGCTCGGCTCGGCCTCGACCTCGGATTCGGATTCAGATTCAGATTTGGATTTGGATTTGGATTTGGTCAAATGATCGATCGAGAGATTATTT